>DWRA01002529.1:0-13814 GCA_018250295.1 Spathilepia clonius
GCATATAAAGGTGTACTAAATTCTTACCTATAACAAGAAAAAACAAATATTATTTCTGTGTTAAGCTTCTTATTACGTTTCAGCTCTGAAACGGCTAAACGACTTTACATGAGACTTTCAATACTAAATAGCTGATGTTATAAGTAATATAGGCACTTTATTTTGTGTATTTTTAGGGATCCGCGTATAAAAATTAAAACTCATTTAGTCTACCGCGCATGCTCCATTTCGTTAAAACTATTGAAAGTATAAATCAGCCATATTTATGACATGTTACATTTTTTAAACACGAGTGAAACCTCAGCTCAGCTTGTTTAAAATAAATACAGCCTTCACCGCACTTGTGGCAACCCGAAAACTTGATATAGAACGCGAACGTATAATATAACATTAAATGGAAAAAGTAGTTTTGGGCCGGGAAATTCTATTTTGGTCACGAAATCCAAAGTTTTCGGCCTACATAATTCTTCGGCAGAATACCAAAGTGCCACGTAATACTTTTATATTACATATTTGGGTTGAGTGGTTTTTTATTCTTTTATGTATAAACTTCTTTACATATTAAATGTAAATTGAATATTACGAAGGTAAAGGTAAATTTTTTCCAAACGTTACTAGAGAACCTTACCAGATGTAACCGTTATAGGGTAAAATATTAATAATTGTATTCTTTCCTCGACTATAATAATTGACCTTTGTTACTCTTTCACGCAATAACCACTGATCGTATTTGGATGAAATTTGGCACACAGATAGCTTATGACCTGGATTAATACATAGAATACCCTTAACTGTGGTAAACGAGGTGCAGATGGGCATATAGTGTAAAATATTTTCAGCTTTGGGTACCGAAAACTTTAGTATAGACCTTGTATAACATTGTTATGTAATAAATATGACAACAAAATACGTGCGGCGGGCAGAATCACGAGCCTCCCATTAATAATATGTGGTATCCGAAAAAGCAATTTGCTTTGAGTATATGGAACCGGGAAAAATATTAATCTATTACTCTCTGCCTATTTTTCTGGTTTATTTTCGCGGGCGTAGCATTTGTAACACAGTTTGTTTACTATTGTCCACACATCTACGTATTTTTTTTTTATATACGTACATATGATATGAATTTATCGTTGCGTATCGACACAGAGTGCGGGTATACATTGCGAATTAAAAAATAAATTATTTCATTATTCAAAAGCCGGACTTCAAACCCGGAACCTTCTGCGTGTCACATCGGTACAGTGACCGCTGCACTATGCGAATCATCGACAAGATAGAGTCTTAAAGAACCTAAAGACCACTTTTTTTGAACGATGCAGCAAGGACAATACAAAAAAGAGACGCTGTCGACATGCACAGTCCCACACTAGGATTACCTGTGCCTTGAGCGCCATACATACACACAAATCCAATACACAAATACTCAGACCCAGAACAGATATCTATATTCATCTGGCTGGCCGGGGATCGAACCCGGAACTCATTACCTGTCAGACCAGTACGGTGGCCACTCTGCCACGCGGGTCGTCAGGTAATAAACAAACATAACTCAAGAACCAACCTTGCTTTTGGTTCGGCTCAAAGTTTAGGTATATCGTTCAAACCTCCTCGATTTCAATAGAAAATATCAGTACATAAATATCCTTTCGTACATATAATACAATTAGGACCACTTACAAGCATGATTAACTGCATATTTATAACTTACATTAATAAGTAAAACACGTCTGTATTTCTGTAAATGCTGTACATGCCTGTAATTGGCTTGCATACCAGTGTACGTAATCTTATCACATAATGTTATTTGTAAAATTCGTGTATGTTATGCTGTTGGTATGTCATATATAAATAAATAAATAAATGTATAATAAAAATGTTTCTTTAATTTTACTGATTTTATTCTGTATGGAATATTTTTTGCAACAATTAGCGAGGGCGAGAGAAGAAATAAAAACCATAGAGTTTACAAAATGTCATAGAAACTGAATGACAACAGATTATACACTAACTTTATGTTTAAGAATATTTTAAACACAATTAGAATATATTTAAACATTCTAAAAGCAAAACAATTGTTCCCAATAAAGGCAATCACAAAGTAACTGCAATAATAACGTTGAAATCATTGTATACGAAATATGAATATTCCTTTGAAAACTTTCTATTGAACCCGCCTCGGGAGACGAATATTACAGAAAGTTCTCAGTTGTCAAAAGAAACTTTCCGACATTGGGCTCGACAAAGTTTGCGAGATACCTATTGTTTATACAAATATATCAAATTGAAGAGTCTGTTTTTAATGTCGAAATAACGGCTTACTTAATGCATATGAAAGTATAAAGTGTGTTTAGCAAGAAAGGATTGTTAAAATGTTTGTCCATTTGTCCGCTTGCCCGTCCGTCAGTCTGTCTGTCTGTAACATCCAGCTAATCAACGATATAAACGTACCTGTTTTCACGTGACACTCACTGGCAGATAACTAATGTACGTAATGTCAGGAGTAACCTTTAGGTACCATTTGGAGATATATTAGGGCTTCGTGCAAAATTAAGGCTCCGCGCAAAATAAGGGCTACGCATAAAAACACTCAATGAAGTACACCGCGCGCGCCCTGTTTTAAATTGTAGAAGGTATAAATTTACGACTGGCAAATAACTAATGTACCTAATGTCAGGAGTAACCTTTAGGTACATTTACATTTGGAAATATATTAGGGCTTCGCGCAAAATTAAGGCTTCGCGCAAAATTAAGGCTCCGCGCTAAATAAGGGCTACGCATAAAAAAAAACACTCAAGGAAGCACACCGCGCGCGCCCTATGTTTTAAATTGTAGAAGGTATATATTTACGGTTATCTATGAGTCAAGTTACTTTTTTATATGAAACCGCGAGGCACCGCTAGTATGAAGTAAATCCATAAACATTTGGATCCTGATTCCCTTCCTTTAATGGTTGTATTTAATGCCCACGTTTATGTCTACGTTATGTCACATTTGCTCATATTCATACACGCTTTCGTACTTATGTGCGTCATTAATCTTGTCGTAAACATTTTCTGTTTGAGAAAATCGCAGGTTCGAATCGAGAAAGGTGCTCGTGATATTGAAATTTTGTAGATATATATTTTTATATTTCCTGTCTCTATCTATACATATAATAAAACTGTAACTGATCGCTGACTGTACATGTGAAATATATTTAAAAAATCACAATAGGGTGCCTTTATATACGCAAGAGAACCCTCAACAATGTTTTTTCATTTTGGCTGTTTGTCTGTATTTTTGTATATTTTTTATGTAACCTAACTGTACTAATTTAAAAAAAAATTATAAATCGGTAAACAGTAAAGCTGTTGAGAAAAAATATAAAACAATTAATTAACAACACGCGCGACCACTCACGCGAAGACCCGGTCTTGTAGCCCCGCTTAGACCCGGTCATGTAGCCTTTTCACCAGAGGTTAATTTATGCCTAGGCTGTGTCCTGAAAAATTAGATTTATAGTAAAACAATTAATTGAACTTTTAATTCAACACACAAGAAATAACTTCGTTACGTGTCTTACATATGTGGGGTAAGTAATTTAATTAATTAGAATAAATTTATTGACGAATTTGGTCTACTTTTAGATCTCAATACTTTAAAGGGTCGAAGTTTGTGTATTGGATGGAATTTGGTATTTATTCTCATAAGTTTTTTTGGATGGATTAAAATAACCACAAAATCATTCTTCAACACACAATAACAAACCATCATAAATGACGACATTCAACACTTTTCATAAATTTGTCTTGTTCAGATACATAAAACTTGGATAGATTCTTAAATTGTATATCGTAATCATGATATTATGTCTAAGGCGCCGGAGTCGTGTCTTGTGGTCTTAGTGAAAAACAGCCCAATGAGCTACAGTACATGCGTATAGTAATATTAATTTAATTTAATAGTTTTAATTTTCCAATTTGTATCAGTCATAACTATAGCGTGATAAAAATACTGGCAATATTTATATTTTTTTATTTCAATATTTACATATCACAGTGGCTATGATAACAGATATGTAGATAGAACTTAATAAAATGATGTACATCTACCCTGTCATATACTTTACCTAATACCTATACAATTGTATATATATGTGCATATATGTATATATTCGTATAGGCGTACGTCTTATAGCTCCTTAGTTTTAATTCGAAGGTGATAAGACAAATACAGGTCTTCGTGGTTTTCTGTGTCAACAGTGCATAAATAATTAACCACAGGTAGCCACAAAACTACATTCACTTAAATCTCAATGTATAGAAAACAACTCTATCTATATAAAACCTTAATAAAAATTTCCCCTAAAATATTTTATGAAAGATTTATAAGTTCAATATGAACTGTAAACTGTTTCATACATGGTCTGTAACAGACTGTGTGCACCTGCCACAAAACTTGCCGGAAGGTACGGAAAAAAGCAAATAATGAAACTTCTGAGGAAATGGTACATTTTCTGGGAAAATATGATAATATACGGAAAAATGGAGTGTTTTGTAATAAAAGAAACATACAGATCTACCTTATCAGTCACAATATTTCTTACTAACCATATTTAAAAAGGAGGTTCTTAATTCAACTGTATTTTTTTACGCTAACCCGATTGGGATACGACCTCAGAAGATTTAACGGGAAAGTAATTTAAGTAAATATATGTATATTAAAAAAAAATTAGGATATCTCAATCCTCTATTTCTTAAAGATTTTTATTCCTAATGTAAACCTAACGTTGATAATTTCTACCGAAAAAAAGTAGACAGATTTAATATAAAACCAAGTCGGTCAATTTATGACTTGGCAATCGCGTAATAATAAAATTTACCTAATATTACCGAACTGAGCGCTTTATTCATCTATGTTTGTTTATGTACAAATTTAGTCCCCTAGTGCTATTTTCAATTAAGACTAAATATTTCATAAATCATTCTTATGCGATTATGTTCTCGTGCGATTTCCAAGTCATAAAATGGCCCTTTTTTGCGTTTTGCTCGACTTGGCGTGGGCACTGCCGTGCCCCCCGATTATGTTCTAAATATTTATCTGGATATTTATATTATAACATGATATCATTTTTTTATGATGCATTTTATGTAAATATAATTTGAACAAATTTATTCAGTAATAAAATTGTGTCTTATTTTTAGTAAAAAAAAGTATTTTATTAAATTTTCTAAAATATTTATTAATAATAGTACTACGATATTTCTAAATATACTTAAGATCGTGAAAAATAATATAATGAAAACAGTATTAAATCAATATTTTAATCAATTATTGTGTTCAATTAGCGTGGAATTGTTTTAAATTCACTTCGTAACGGTATTTTCTATGATATTATATAAATGAAAAGATTTTTATTAAATAATTTTTGTTTCGTCCGAATTACAATGTCAACTGTTACGTTAACTTTTGTGTCATTTCTATTAACTTTACACTGCAAGTACCTCGTTCATTTTTTCCACTATTTTACTTCATAGTTAATGCTTCATTATTTGTTGCAATAAGCTCCATGTTTTCGCTCGCCTTTAAAAATGTGTAACAGGATATACAGGATATAACTGTGCCACTACCGAGCACGGGTCTCCTCAGGGTGAGAGGCGCCATAGTCGGCCGCGCTGGCCAAGTGCATAGTGCTAGACTTCACGCACCTTGGAATGCATTTTGTCCCGCAGAACTTTAATACATTTTCTTAAATAAAGCTAGAGAAGTTACTCTACATAACATCAACTATCTCCCAGTGAAAACCTCCTGAAAATCGGTTTAGCCGATCTGGAAGATTGACCAAAATGAACAGACAGACCAATAGACAGATAAAATTTTTAATAACTGTGTTTTTGTTACTGTACTGTACTCTAGGAACTGTATACGCATTCATATGCATTTAGTAAAACGCTGTTATTTTAACATCTGACAAACAGACACTTCGATTTTATTTATTTGTATATAAAATACTTTGAATTACCTATATGATTGAAAATTATTAATGTTTTTTATTCTTTTTAATGGCGACATCAGGGAGTCAAATAGCCCAATGCAAACGCATAGGTAAGTTGAACGTTTAAAATCTTAACAAGTCATAATTATTGGATTACTATTATTAATTAGTAATTGAAAGTATAAAATGGAAACATGCAGATTTTATATTAAAGTTTTTGACCCCTGCAATGTTTTATTACATTGCAACAACATATTACTGGAACTAAACATAGAATATAGACTCGTAATGACATTTTTTAATCTTTTACATTTTACAATAGTTCTTTAATTAAATTTCGATAATTATATTTGAAAGGTAGTAGAATCAGTACATATGGTTCAGCTGAGAAGCTACTACCACCTCTATTTCTAGCGTGAATCAATTCTGCGTTTAGGTGTGGATGCCAGCTGTCTAATATGAAACGAGCATCTTAGTCGTCAAGAGCAGCAACGCATGTGTGATCTATTAGGTAGATGAGTAGAACCTGTTTTATGTTTTGGTTACTGATGTCAATGGGCATTTGCCACCTAAGAATACATACGCAGTACAAACACGCGATTTATACCATTTTATTGATTAGCAAATTTTATGCAACCTACGGATGATTGAAGGTGGTAGAACGCTTTGTGGCTTGACTCCAGCGGCACCACCGCCACACCTATTTCTGCCTATTAGCAGCAGTATTAAGCGCTGCGCTGGTTTAAAGGGTATGGTAAGGGAAACTAACTCATCCGAGGCGTTCCAACTTAGTCCTCGGGGGTAGCAACGCATCTGTGGTCGACTTCAGGTCTAGTCCTATCTGGGGTGGATTACAAATGTCTATGGGCGGCAGTTGCCACTTACCATCAGGTGGACTGTTTGCTCGTTTGTTACTCCATTACATATTAAAAAAAAAAGATATTTAAGATATTCCTTCGTTTACCTAGTTTATGAAGCTAATGTGGAGTATGGGCGGTTCCCATTTAATCGTGACAAATATGGGAAGGAATGGGTAGCATTCATCGACAAGGACGGTACACCACACTACGCTAATATGACTTACGATGACGAAGAACTCCAGTTCCGAGAGCAAGTCACATCTATCTTAAAAGGGCAAGGAGAAGTCGGATTTTATTTATATACTAAGTAAATATGAAAATATTTGTGATTTCACAATCTTGCTCAGTTTAGTTGCTCAAACTTTACATAATAATTCTTTTTATTTACTTACCCTTTATGTTTTTACTGTTTGTGCTTTTTTGCTATATTTAGTGTAAATTATGTTGGTGATCAATAACTAAAGCGATGAATGGTCGAGAGCGCAGTATTAATTATTTAATTAATTTCATATTACAAACTACACAATTATAATACGGTCTTTATTTGTGCTAGCATAACGTGAAGCCACTTACAGGTTTTAATTACGCTTTATATTAAAAAGTAGTAAAATTGGAATCAATTACTTATAATTAAATATAGATTAAATATAGAACTTTATTAAAAAAAAAATTAAGGTTCCGCTTAAAAAAATAAGTGTTGAAAACTACCACGCGCGTCCTATTTAACTCTAGAAAATATAAAGGTTCGATTATATTTACGTTTGGTTATATTTTTTTATTCCCCGCGAACCCGCGGTGGTTTGCAGTTAGTCACAAAATATAAAACGAAAGATAACGTTTTAGCAACATAACTATTTATAAAGCAAAATAAATATATTTTCAGAAAAAACGCCGAAAACCCCGAAGAGCTTAATGGCCCAGACTATGAATCAGACAACTTAGATCCCAGCGCTCCTTTCTACATCTTAGTCCACTGCTGGCTGCAAGATCTTAGAACTGAATTTCCCCAAATAGTTAAAGATGCGATCTTAAAAAAATGGACTACCAGTGTCAATGTTATTGCTGTAGATTGGTATAATATGCAAAGTTACAATTACGTGACCACAGCAAAGAGGACGGACGATGCTAGCAAAATTGTAAGTCCCACTATTGTGCCACAGCTGGGCACACCCCTCTTTGAGAGAACGGTAGGAAGGACATAGTCCACCGCGTTAGCCAAGTGTAAATTAGTTGACAAAACTTTGAGAAATATTTTTGAATAAATCTTTTATGTGTATAAGTTTTACACGATGTTTACTTCGCCGTTAAAGCAAGTGATAATTAATTTGTACGCGCCAAATTTTGCAAAACCAGATGTATCGGCATTCCTAGGATTCGTACTCCGGTCGCCTCGATTGAGAGGCAGTGATTCAACCACTTGGCTATCACTGGTTAGAGCATAAACTGTAACAAATCTCGTGATGCTTTTACTTCACCTACTTGTTGACATAAAAAGAGTGGCAACAGTTTTGGCGCAGTTGTCACCATACCAAGTCTTGAAGCTGGCTGGCCCCTTTGTGGTAACTAATGTAGTTTTATCTAGAATTAGATCCCAAATACCGTACAATGTTTAAACCGTTTAGAAGTACGATTTTTACAGCTGACATATGCTATTCAAGACATATCAAAGAAGTACAATATAGCCGGCTCCGCCATACACATCGTCGGCCACGGACTAGGCGCACATCTTGCTGGGCGCGCTGGGAGGCTACTGAGAAGCCAAAATTTCGTAATTTCTAGGATTACCGGTAAGTATGTTTCATATACGCAACATAAAATGTTTTTAATCTACATAGACCTACAAATATGACAACCCACGTGGCGGAGCGGTCATCACATCGACTGGTAGAGGGTTCCGGGTTCGATCCCCAGCCAGACACCTAAACGATGAATTTAGATTTCTATTCTGGGTCTGAGTGTTTATCTATTTGTCTTTGTATGTGGCATTACGACACAGGGAATCCTAGTGTGTGCCTGTAAGTGTAGAAAGCGTCTCTTAAAACAATTATCATCATCCTCAAACTTTTTTATACAATATAAGTAACAAAAGAGCATGCAGTGCACCTGATGCTAAGTGGCCACATCGCCCACGAACATCTGTAATCTACCTCAGACAAGACTACGCGTCCTACCATAAATCGACCACAGATGCGCCATTGCCCTAACTAACTAACTAACTGACTAACTAACTAACTAAGGTGGAATGTCTTGGTTACGTAAATCTCCCGTACCTCGTCAGAAAGCCAGCTAAGAGCTGCTGTGTTCTTGTTATGTTATTATGAGGCAGAAATAGGTGCGACGGTGGTGCTACTGGCTTCGTCCTGAAAGGTTTATACCACTTATTTCTAACCTGTCTAAACACGGAACCTTTTAGAAAAGAGTTTAGTTCACTTTATTTATTATTATTTTTATTTATAATATTTATTTTGCTTTATTTTTTATGTATATTGATTCTAAGGTTTAGACCCTGCTCGACCTTACTTCGAACACCCAAAAAGATACGAAGGCATCTCTAAAGACTCAGCTGCGTTTGTGGATATCATTCACACAAGTATCCAGGCACTGGGGATAACTAATCCGGCTGGTACCTCCGATTTCTACCCCAATGGTGGCACAGTACACCAACCAGTGTGTTGTCCAAATCGAGTGCCAGGATTACCAGGTGAATATTACCGTACTTCAGATGAGAGTTGAGTTTCACAGAAAGTGAACTGTTTGATAAACAGTTCATTTTATCATAATGGTACAATTTGATAAAAGTATCATTATTTTGATACATACCTCTGATTTTTCGAAGTTATGTTATGTAATACAATTTAATTATCACTTTCGTCGTACAGCAGATGTCGTAGGAGTTGAGTTTTACGATAGAAAGTATTTTGTTTATCAAATTGACACACTGATTTTCGAAGTCGTGTGCGTATTAGAATTTAATTATCTTGCTATAACGGTGTAGGAAGATGTGAATAAACCTACACACCTGAAAGTTGTTTAAAAACAATAAAAAACTGTTCTTCAAGGTGTGTGAAGTCGTGCGATTGACTGAGGCTCCCCCTCTCATCCTGGGAGGAGACCGGTGCTCAGCAGCTGGACAGTAATGGCTAGAGGACTGAATTTCTTGATTTAATTCCAGGTGCTTGTGAACATAAATGCGGTTACTTCTACTACGCAAAGTCTTTTGAGAAAAATTACGAAGCAGTAAAATGTGACAGTTATGTAGACTATAAACAACGTGTCTGCGATATGGACGAAATACAAAACATGGGCGAGCCGACTTTAAATTGGTCTCACGGTTCATACTTTGTGGATATACTTACTGAATAAATGAATAGAATCTACATGAGTAATGTCAAAATAACTGCTTTTAACTTTACGCACATGAAACTATACACGGTGCTTACAACAAAAATAAACATAAAAATGTTTGTCTGTTTGTTTGTTCCAACAGATCTTTGAAGCGATTGGTCATATTTTCACGAAACTTTCACTAGGAGATATAGTTTATATTAGCAATAAGTATTTATATTTTCCTTACTTAAACCACCCTATTCCTTAATAAGGGCGTAGGTAATAGGCATTTATTTAGTTTTGAAGGGTACGGAAAGGAGACTCATTAACTCGACGGCAGAACTCAATTAAACGGTTTATATAATTAAGAAGGCCTCAATGAGCCTGACGCCCGCAAATATACGATTTAATTTAAAATATTTTGTAAGAAACTGTTTTAGGCTTCGCCAGAAAGATTCTCTAAAAATTGAGCGGCATAGACGGAAATATTGATACTTACTTTTTAATATAGGTACAATCAATAAACATTTCGCTTTTGTCGTCTATACATTACTGTCCCACAGCTGGACACAGGTCTTGTCTCAGAGTGCAGGGTGTTAAGACATAGTATACCGCGTTGGCCAGATGCGATTAGGTAGACTTCACACGGCTTTGAGACTTTCTTTATGAACTCTCAATTTGACGACGACAACACACTCTTCAGAATAAAATGTCTTTAAGAACTATCAGGTGTTCAGGTTTCCCTTCAATGTTTTTATTATATTTCCTCCATATTCGTATTATTCATAATGTTTCATTTTATTGACGGAAAACTGTATTTATATTACAATATACAAATTAATTAATGATGAATGGTATATGATCTTATTCCCACTTGTGTAATCCATTAATAGATACTAATGGATACTAAATCATTTATTTGTGAGAGAGAAATAAACTATTTTCATTTCATTTCAATCTCTTCCAGCGAAAATAATTTTCGCGCGAAAATTATTTGCCGTTCGGTGTTATATAATATACCTACTATATAATAGTATACATATATATATGTATAATACTAATGAGCACATGATTTCGTTTGTTTAATTATCCTTTTAAATGCATCCAGTTAGTTATTTAGATTGATATACCAAGTTTTTAACGTTTTTTAAATTCTCAATGTCTTTTCTACGTTTTTCGTACCATGGATAAAACAGGATAAACAAAATGAAACCTTACATTTATAGCAGGATATTTAAACCACGGTCATCTAGTGCCTTGTTCTTGTAATATAAGCAAGCACAAAAAATATATACAGCTGAATATACCTCCTCCGTTTTCGAAGTCTGTAAAAAGAAAAGCGAAGTGGATGGCTGAGTAATTACGCGCAGAATAGCCGCGCTGTTAAATTAACAAACTTCGCCGAAAACGATTTATCAGAACGACAATCTGATGAGTAAAAGAGGCGAGTTTCCCGAGGTTATTTTTGGCTGAGATAGTCTATTGTGGAGAAGATGGGCTAACCGCCAGTAGCCACCCTAATTGATATCAATTACTCGCTAAAATCTCTTCGGATCCTAACAAAACGGCGTGGGTACTTTTGGTGCAGACGGAGAACCTTCGAACTTGAATTCTCTAAATCGGTGAAACAGAAACTTAAACTGAATGTAGGTACAATTTAGGGTAGGCTTATGTCCTACGTTTTAATGGTTTTGATCGTTTATTGAGCGTAATTAGACTGAAGTGCGGTACCGCTTCCATTTAGTAACGTTAAGTAAAAGTACATTATTTACAGTACCGAACAATTTTTGACCTTTAAATCAAATTAATTATGTACTTATTTAAAAATTTGTAAAAATTATACAAAAATATAATACCTAATAAATAGATATAATATATATATAGGTACATTACGTTACCTAGTTTTACAAGACGTCGATGTGTATGTATTGTAGTGTACCTACGCTATATTAATATATGCCCCACGCTCAGGCTCAAGCTCTATATACATCCGGCTCGAAGGACCATAAAGATGTTGGGAACACCTTTTGATAGTTGTGAAGTGATAAGTAAAAGTTCTGAGTGATAAGTAAAAGTTTATTGCGTGATATTTAAACTAAAGTTAATGAGTGCTTGTATGAATGATTGAACGAGTACACTCGCGAAGTTGTCTTGTTTCGTACGCGTCACGTAGTGCACTGAATGTTATAATTATGTGAATGAAGTAAATGCGTGATCAGCAATGTGCGGTCAAAGACCGTACAATACATGTTTTATTTTTTCGCGAATAGGCGTGTGTAATACACCAGAATTCTACCTGTATTTTCTTGACGTTTTCCCAATCCCGACTGTCAATCAATATACTCTTGTGTAACAAAAAGAAATATGCTAGTGATAAACAAAGCGTTTGTCGCAGGAAAATGGATCAAAATTGTTTTTCAATGTAAGACGGCATATTGAATTGATGTACAATTTAATGTTCCGATGCAGAAGGAAATCGATATTACTCGGCATTCCTCGCCTTCAAAGATTTCTTTTATCTCCACCAGACATCGACAGATAAATGGACAGATACGAGTAGGTAGGTATCGCCTGAATTTGGGCGTTGAAAAATGATGAGTAATTTGTTTTTATTCATGTCAAGCAAATGAATAGCAGTTTATCACCGTTTTAAAATAGATCTATGAAGATAAGCAGCAACGCGAAGACTATTTCATATCATTTACTTAAAATGCTTGCGGCAGTTTCAAACGAGAAAATATTTGTCTTCATTTTAAAATCCTATTTGATCTTTCTTAAGGCCCGAGTCACAGTCGTAGTTAAAATCGCGCTCAAACACTACCGTAAATAGTTAATGTGTTTAGCCGACGTAAAATCTATTAAATGCAAAATCAATTTACCTTTAGCGTAATTAAAATCGGATTACAGCTGGCAATATTGTTAATATGTACCTAACTACTTAGTTAAATCTGGGTAAACACATACCTAAACTTATTACATAGTTAAACTGCAAAAAATGTGAAATAAGTAAATGTAAAATTCAAAACCATCGTTTTTCATTTCATCTCATTACCATTGCTGTTACGCAATAAGTCCTTGAACACCATATACATTTGTTTATTATGCTAAAACACGCAAGTAAAGATACATAATAGCAATTTAGTGCCTACATAGGCACTAAATTGCTATTGAGTCTGCATAAGGCTTATTTGAGTTATAGAAATAGAAGTTACTTATTCATTAGGTTATATTTTAAAAACGCTAGACAATATTTCAGACATCCGCAAAGACTAGATTGGGTAATTACGAACCATATTCGTATAGAAATATACATAGTACCGAGAATATGCATTATTGTAAATCCATCAGTACATACACTCTAAGATACCTACTTGTACCCACATCCTGAACTGAAATCTATTACCCGTGTTAGAATAAGTTCTGCTCTAGAACTTCCGGCTCCTCGGGTGGAAACAAACAAGTAATCCTCGCTAATTGAATGGTATTACGTATTTCTAACTGGTAAGAAAGTTGTGTGTGCGCGGTGTACGTGAACAAAACAGATTAAGAGTTTTTATACAAGATAAAAGAGAAAATGAGCTTGCAGTCCTCCCAGTGGCGTATCTAGGTAGATGAGTCTAAATTTAAAAAAATTGCTGTATCAAGCCGTA
>DWRA01002530.1:0-13813 GCA_018250295.1 Spathilepia clonius
ATTTTCATTTTATATACATATACGTTTTATATATATGTTATACGTTTATATACATATATATATATATATATATATATATATACAGGATGTCCCGTAAGTTCCACGACAAACTTGAGGGGTATGTAGCTTAGGGACTGATCTCTCAAATAACAAAAAATTACCTTATTAAAAGTTTTTGTACTATTTAGCACGTCCTGGGTCGGTGAAGCGCAATTTAAATTAAAACCCGATAGTCACATTTTAGTATGTCGCAATCCCTTATTTGCAAAAACAGTCTTAATTTTTGTTGTCTCTTCGAAATCGTATATGTGTGTGTGTGTGTTTGTGTGTGTGTATACTTACATGTTATAGCAATAAGAACGAAACGTGTTATCGCTTCGCCATGTTCGAGGGCCTTTTCAGACGTCAATTTAGACTTAACAAACGGCCACACTATGTTCATTGGCACATAAAACTGGAGTCCGTACGATAGGAAAATGGCCATAGCCATCACCGCTCGCACGCTCTGCGCTAATCTGAAAAACGTAACATAATTAGCACATTTGAAGCAAAAAAACAAGTGTTTTTTTTGTGTTGTAGTTGTAAATGGAAACGTACAAATCTTTTGGCAAATTTAAAGTAATACTGCCTAAAACATGTTCTCCATACTGCAAATAGCCAAAGAATCCGATCGCAGTGTACAGGACAGCCACTATCACCATGCCCGTATTTAATACACCTGTCCATCCGCCGAAGTCTTCTGGAGTCTTCATATTATTCTCTAATGGTAATACCTGTAAAAGTATATTTTTTACTAAATACAATTTATCAGTGATAGCTTAGTGGTTCAGTTAACTTCGTGGCTTTCAATCGTAGGTCCGAGGTTTTAATACCAGGCAAGTATATGCGGTTTATTAAAAGTGGTAGTGGTTTAAGGTGGTAGAACCCTTTGTGGTTCGACTCCGGTGGCACCACCGCCTCACTTTTATGTCTGTATGTATTTATTTCTGCCTAATAACAAGTGTTAAGCGCTGCTGTCTTCTGGTTTGAAGGGTGTGGTAAGGGAGATGAACTTAACGAGGCATTCCAACTTAGTCTGAGGACTAAGTAACTAAGATAGCAACGAATCTGTGGTCGACTTCAGTTGGGATTCTGGTCTTATCTGGGGTGGATCACAAAAACCCATGGGCGGCAGTTGCCACTAACCATTAGGTGGGCTGCATGCTCGTTTGCTACTTCATTATATAAAAAATAACCTTATTGAATGCTATGAGCAGAGAAATATATAAAATCTCAAAAATCCAAACCAATTTTTTTACGAGAATCAAACCTAGGACTTTAGCGTTCATTGACGTAGATAATGACGTCATTGGAAATACTAGAACCTCATAAAGTGTTTGATAACTACGCCATAGCCTGCGCTGCGGGCGCTTATGGCGACACAAAGGCGGATCGATAGTACACTTCAGAAATGGAATTCAACGTCCAACATACATATAAATAGTCCGGTAACTAACGTACATTAGCATACAAAGCCTTTATGAAATATCACGTGGGATTTTTTACTAAAGGTGGAAACATGGCCCGATATTGGGAAGGGGCGACCCGGGCAATTGCCCAGGACGGCAAAATTGGGGCCGGTTGCCCTAAGTATAAGACGTAAATTTACTTAAATTAGTAATTCACTTATCACTAACGATTTTTTTGTATAGGTAGATCTTTATCTTAGTCGACTTATTAGCAAGACTGTCATTTTTAATCCTAAAGAATGTGCCTTTTTTACGCCAATCCATTAAAACCTCCTGTCCCGGGCAGCACGATCACGGCAAGACAATTCACATGAACGTGTCATTATAGTGGGTGGCAAATACTATTTTTGTCTGAAGCAATTAAATAGATCGGGTCCTGGCAAGAACAAACTATCTATTTTAATCAGCACACATTACGAGCAAGCTACAAGAAGAGCCACCGCACACCGCGAAAAATAGCAATTAAGTACAAAAAACATTGAAAGACTTGCATGTAAAAGCTACGAGAAAATAAAAAATATCGGATTGTCATGAGCCGCAGTTCAAATAATTACAAAATGATATGGGCTGTAATTATTATGATTTACTAATTGGATAAAACTATTTTATGTGACTGATTATCTATATAATGTTAATAAAAACTGTAGAGCCTTGTAAAATAATACCACCAGTACATTTTATTAAAACATAATAATTTGTAACTGAAGGATATGAAAATAAACAATGAATACATAGATAAACGTGTACAAAATAAGCATTAGATATTTAATCACATAAAACTTACCACTCCAATGCCTTCAAATGCATATATAGCAGTTCCAAAATATAAGGGCAGTTGATGCCAGCTTGCAAAGGCCTTCACTTTACTAGTGTGGGGCAAATTTTGTAAAATATAATAGAATGTTACAACAAGACCCCAAGCGGTCATTATTGAAGCAATCAAGGAGACTGGAGTTAAGTACTTCAAATTCTTCACCATTGCAAGAGCCAGTATGAATGGAAAGAGTAAAGCCAGATAGGTGTGTACGCTTATATATATACCAAATAGACGCATTGTGTCCTGCAGGTTAGTGGCAACAAACAGAAAGTACACACAGCAAAATCCCAATTGTGTTATTACTAAAAATATATTGGTTATATTCCTGAAACAATAACAACTCATACATAAATACATACAATATGCTAGATGATCCATCCTGATGAGCAAGGACAAAGTTACTGATAATGTTTGTATGTATGGTTATTTATTCTGTTAATTGTATGACTAATTTGTCTATTAATGATAAAAACTAGTGTTTATGTTTGTGTCATTAAAGATTTTTATCATCGGGACTTTTCCACAGTTGTCTGATGGCTATTTGTAAAAGTAAAAATATAAAACTTTTTTTAACATTTGTTTGTAGTATCAATAAATTTAGGAATTTTGAAAAAGGTTCTTACTGACTGAAAAAATTGTAATTTAAAAAAAAACGCATTATTTAAATATTCAACTATTGTTCTGCATTATCTTTTAAAAGTATTCTAACAAAACACATATTCAAGTACCTAGAAGAAGCTTTAGCAAGAGATATACCACTATATATATATTAATAACAATTACTAAAAACTGTTTATCTATTTATCATTAACTGCTTTATTTTTTATTGTGCAACAAATACACATTTATATCTTATCACTCTCATATTAATTACATTTATCGAATACAGAGTAGTTCATAATTTGTAACGATTATAAAATTATTTATAAATGATACTGCCCTAGCTAGCTGAGCTCATTGTTTCATCTGCGTTAAAAAAATGTAAAATGACATACATATAACTGTAATTTTACATCTCCAAGTTTAAAAATTGGGCAAGTACGATAAATTTCACAGGATTTAATTTATTTT
Organism: Spathilepia clonius; assembly: GCA_018250295.1. Taxonomy (NCBI): domain Eukaryota; kingdom Metazoa; phylum Arthropoda; class Insecta; order Lepidoptera; family Hesperiidae; genus Spathilepia; species Spathilepia clonius. The sequence goes on from DWRA01002530.1 coordinate 3,397, forward strand.
TTTAAATGAAAGTAGCCTATATTATAACACATTATACATCAGCTATCTGCTAGTGAATGTTGCATGAAAATCAGTCCCGCTATTTCGAAGACTACTCAGACAAACAATCAATCAAAAATCTCAACAATTTTTCTATTCATTATAAGTATTGTACATGCTTCATCTGTATTTAGTAAAAAGTAGTTACTTTGATACTAAAAACAAACACTTCAATTTTATTTATTTGTATAGATGATAACTGTTTACAGGCAGAATCAATAATGATCACAGTACAATGTATTTAGAGTACAATGTATTAGAGAAATGGAAAATTTAAACACATGTTCTAGTTATATGGCTGTAGAGCTGATATATTTCTACATGAAAAGTAAGCATATTTTATTAATTAGCTGTGCCTTGCATTTTCACTGGCAGTTATAAAAAAAATTAACAAAAATTTATAAAAAAATTAACATGACCAGAAGTTTATATCTTTATCAATTTCGATAAAATTTGGTGCATGTGTTATGTACCATAACTTTTAATTTATTTGCATGGAACCCTAATACATTTCCTAAAATAAAAGTAGCCGAAGTTACTCATTATAATATCAGCAATCTCAATGAGTATTGTCAAAATTGACCTACACATTCTGGAGATTAGCCAAAGCAGACAGACAGACAAACAGTAATTTTAATAATTGTATCTTTGTTATAAATTAAGTTTAAAATGTCCTACACTATGCATTTAGTAAGAAGCAGTAATTTTGACATTATAAATAGCTTTAATTTTATTCTTTATATAGATTTCAAATTTATCATATTGAATAATAAACATTTCTTTTAATATACCTATTAAAAAAAATATTTGATTGACAATTACAACGAATAGGAAAATTTTGCATGAAAATGATTTAATAAAAAATAAGAATTAGTAAAATATTCTTTAAGAACATTACTGTTTGTGTATAATAGTGTTTTCATTATTTAATTTTAGTTATATGGTTAAAAAAATCAAACATTATTGGCACAAAAAATACTAATTAATATTGAAGACTTACTTCATTTTTTTCGAGTATGGTCTCAATGAAATAGGTCCCATAGCAAACGCATCTTCCACAACTTCGGCAAAACTCATTGCTGGCCGCTGGTTCCTTATGCAGAGCTCGTGGGAACATTGCACCAATATGTGCATGCAATGTGTGCATATTGCTCCCATGAAAAGAGTTCCAAATACACCTAAATAAAAAATAACATGAAGCAATTATTATTATATTTAATTTTAAGTAGCATAGTTCTTTGGTAATAAAAATTAAATTACAATATTAAAGGCAATAATATATGAATAAAAATAGGAGTTAATCAATAATTTATACATACCAAATATTAAGCCAGCATTTTTAAAGGCATCGGGCATCGCTAAAATGCCCGTTCCAATATTGCCTTTTAAAAGGTGAATTAACGTGTCGAAATTGGACGTAGGGTGTTCCAAACATCTTTCCGAAGCCGGGTTATATTCGCCCTTCGTCGTTTTTTCATCTTTAATCGGTATTGTAACAGGACTACTCACTAATTCTACTGTTTGCACTTCAGCATTATCAAACGGAATATTTGGCCCAGTAAGAAGTGGTTGCTTTTCATCATTCATTGTTTTTTAAGCTTTAATAGCAATGAAAATATATATTTACTTTTTAACGTAATAAAAATTGCATAGCGTATATCTAATAAAAGAGGAATAATATTTTTTTGTGCGATAATACACTTTCGCTCGTCGCAATTACTTTGAATTGCGAAGACGCAAAAATGCTGTTTATGTCAAATTGTCAATCAATGTGTCATTTTTTCAGATTCACTTCTTCTCTTTAGATTCTTTTCTTTTGACCTAACTATATCTACATTTTTGTTATTATATACGCTAGGCTAGCGAGTTATAAACATTTTCATGACAAAAAATAACGCAAAAGAATAGACGTGAGTACGAGTGTAAATAATCTATTGGTTTGTTCTGTAATCACTACGACGCGTGTTTGTTTACCACTGGGTGTAAGTTTTTATTATCATGAATCAAATGATTATGCGCCTCTCATCATTTAATTATCACTATGTGAGAGATCCAATAAGAACATTCGATAATTTTTATTTTAGTGTATGTTATGAGGATTCGTACCGGAATTCCTGCAAAGAAGGTTGGCATGGCAACCTTGCAATCGTCCTATCTTATGTCATGATGTCAGTCATCTGACAAATATCAATGTTTAGTTGTCAACAATTTTAAACCAACAAATAAAGTTAAACTATTGTAATTATTTTATTAGAATCGTGTGACTATCAGTTTTCTTACAAAAATAAATAACAGTTATCAAATTCGAATGCAAAAGTATTATGAGAATAGGTATACAATTATATACGTCGAAAAAAATTTTGTGGGTACAAGGTTTTTCATTGGCGCAGTAAGGTGTCAGGGCCAATAAATTCTATAGTATGGGGAATGCAGGAAGCAACCATCCAAAGGAATGGCATAAAGATACGCCTCATAAAGCCCACGATGCCGCTCCGTCTTCACCTGTTAAGGATGGCGAAGCTTTTACATTTGATAAAAAGGTAGACGACGATCGTGTTGGTCGAGAGGACGACAATAACATCGAAGACGGAGCTCCTTATTACACTAAGGCGGTTCCTGAATCCGACGTGGAGTACACGGAACCGCGGGAAAGATCGAATACTTTAACAGATAGTAATAAAACTGCAGAGGACTTGAAAGTATTACCCACAGTATTTAAATGGGAAGGCGGAGGGAAACAGGTTCTGCTTTGTTCCATGTTTGTGTTTTGCGATGCCATATTAACCTTTAATTTATACAATTACAATTTAAATGTTTGTGCTAATATTTGGCTTATTTGTTGCTGCATTTATAAGTTTTCTTGAAATAGTAAGTTATAACACAATTGAATTAAATATGTTTTAATTATTTTTTGAGTACTTAAATTTCAGATGTAAGTCAAAATCAGAACCATTTTTTTTAATATGGATATATTTTTTTATAATATGGTAGTAAATTAGCATGGGTCCACCATAAGGTGGACCCCACTTCCATCAAGAAGTGACTACTGCTGCCTGTGGATATCTGTAATCCACCCCAAATAAGATAAGTCTTACCTAAGATCGCCCACCGATAGAAAGGCCCTGAAGATAAATATAGAATGCCTCGATTAAATATGTCTATCTTGTTACACCCTTTAAACTAGAACACAGCAGTGCTTAACACTCTTGTCGTAAGGCATAAATGGGTGTAGTGGTAGTCTTGAATAACAAAAGTTACTACCACCTTCAAATTGACAGCGCATAATTGTATATTTCCAGGTGTACATAAGTGGAACATTTACTGATTGGAAGACGATACCTATGGTGAAGTCTCATGGGGACTTTGTAACGATAATAGACTTGCCAGAGGGAGAACATCAATACAAATATTTTGTTGATGGAGAATGGAGGCATGATCCTTCAGTGGTATGTATCGGGGATGTTATACAGCTCCATAACCATAATTAAAGTTACCAGATATCCAAAATAGAGATTTATTTGAATCTGTTACCAAATGTCATATAAAAAGTTTTTATAATTTTGTTTAAGGGTGGAGTGAAAATAAGATATGTAATAATAGACTTTGCTTGGCAGTATTTGCACAGTTGGATACTGAATACTAATCTTCATGTGTTCCTTAATTACAAAACAATTTAAAATAAGACTTCTATTTTCATTACTGTAACAATTGAAACCTAATATCTGTAATGGGACCTATTTGAAGCTAACAGATAATCAGAAGTAATTTCCTACCCATAACTGTATCTGAAACCAGAATAAATTCTGTCTTATCTATATTCAAGTCTGAAATTTCATGCCTATAAAATGCCTAGCATGTATTGCCTTTGTCAGATAAGCAAATAGATTTGGTCACATGTCTGAAAACTGCGAAACACATGACAATAATATTTACAAGTGACGAGCATATTTACTATTGAATCTTCCTTGTTGCATGCATGTTCATTTCTGAATCTATAATTTTGCAGGTTTCAATTGTTTTCAACTATCACTTGTCTGTGTTTTTCAATGTTTAATAATGGATGGAATTTAAATCTATTAAAATGTTTAGATAGTTTAGTTGTGTTTGTTTATAATTTATTACACAATGGTAACAGACATAATGTATTCTGCATTACATAGATCTTTTATGGTCACCTTTGTAAAGTTTACAGAGTAAGAATACAATATCACGTCTAATCTAAATTTTACACAACAGTAAGAAATACTATAGACTGATTTATTAATATGACATTACACCATCTCTTGCATTTGCATTCACCAATGTTGTATTTGTCTTACAGAAATTAATAGACAATGGAATGGGTTCCAAAAATAATCTAGTGACAGTAAAAATGTCAGATTTCGAGGTATTTCAAGCACTTGCCAAAGATAGTGAAGGTATTCATAGCAGCGCACAAACTGAATATTCACAGGTAAATGCATATAATCCCAGATTAATTTGCTTGCAATATGTTAAAAGTAAAAACATAATGTTATAGTGTTTGTGTGTGTGTGTAGTCCTTGTAAAATGGAATTAATTATTATTACAACTTCCTTACTATTGTTTGTTTCAATGTAGTAACAATTTTGATGTATTGATTAACTATACATGTTTTTATTCTTTGTGTCCCCAGGAAATCCCTCAATCAAAGCCATGGGAAAAAGTGTCAGGTCCCCCAATATTACCTCCACATCTGCTTCAAGTAATTTTGAATAAGGATACACCTCTATCAGTAAGCATTTTATATTCTTTTTCTACTATATTTTTACTAAATAAGAATGTAATATATGGAACTAAAAAACAAAAAGTTTTGTCATTCTGTTTGTATCGGCTAATCTCTGACCTTAACACCAGATGATTACTATGTAGTCTTTGACCTTTATGACCGGTCACCGTACTGGGCTGACATGCAGTAGGTTCCAGGTTTGAGCCCCGATCATATAGATCAATTATTCATTTAGATTTATGTTCCAGGTATAGGTGTTTGTTTATTAGTATTTGTCTGTGGCATGGGGCTGATAGGTGTAGAAAAAAATATTATGTTTATTGAGATTTGATGATAATAAAAACAATGTTTTTCTTTCAGTGTGAGCCAACATTGTTACCAGAGCCAAATCACGTTATGTTGAATCACCTTTATGCCTTATCTATTAAAGATGGAGTCATGGTACTGTCAGCAACACATAGGTACAGGAAGAAATATGTTACAACACTGCTCTACAAACCAATATAAGTCTCAGATCTTCAGTATACGTAGTGCCGCATACACACCAAAGCAATTACATTTAATAATATAAAGTTGTGACTTATCTCCTAAGATATTAATTTCTATTGGAGATATTATAGTAAGTGCCTTCAGTAGTTAACATGTCCAGTAAGTGAAGACGATTGAAGAACTATTTTGTTGGCTTGGTGTGTTAAGTATTTCTTTGTGCTACTAATTTATAAATCGCATAGCATAAATTATATTAGATAGTCTATTTTGAGTTGTTGTTAATTTTTGTGTAAAATAAATATGATCGCATATTATTGTATTTTATTCAAGAAATCCTTTCAATACTGACAATCGTTTTTTTTTAAATATATATATACCAATTATTTTCTACAGATGTAAATCTGTCTCTAATTGACTTCAATCTCTTATATCTTTAAATATCTATGATACTTCACTGGTGATAGAAATTATAATAAAATAGGTATTCCATATTTTTATAATTGTTTATTATTATTACACACGTATTTAATATGTAATTATATGTAATTAACACATATATTTGTATAGTTATTTCTTTTATATAATTGCGCCTCAGATTACTAACATTGGCTTAGAATTCTTGGAGCGTTTTCCTTCTGATTCTGTGTGTGGACGCGGAACCGTACAACGCGTAAAAATTGATAGGGAATTGTTGCAGTTTTCATAGCGCGATTTATTGTCGCGGCGTACATGATTGTCACCTGTTTCTTAAGACAGTCATTCCGTGTCCAGGTATGTAAGCGGAAGAAAAATGTTCCATATATTCTCAGTCAGAAAGGCTTCCTTTTTCAGTTAGTCAGAGACACCATCAAACGGAGTGGTACCCATAAAATGCTTAATTATTTACAGTTTTCATTAAATTAAATTTCGTAAGCGATGTCAAGTTAATAAAAAGTTGTGATCTTATTTGAGAATGATAATGAAATAAAAATAAATTATCAAATTGTCATTTACAATAGAATTAGTACTTTAAAAATAATTAAAAACGTATGTAAGTAGATCTAATACTCTTAGATTATCCGACACGGAAAGATCAATAAAGCAACCTCTACATTTTTTTTGTTACACCCACACACACTAGCATCTTTTCCTACTGTTAATAGTGTTAATAATTATATACAATGGTATAGCGCTAAATTAACTACAAAAATGGTTGTATGGTTATCACATTTTACTGGATAGTATAATATATTTTCTAGAATATTATTTAAAACCCTTAAAAAGTTACAAGTCAACTTATAGTCTCGATAATGATTTTCGTGACACTGATGTTTTATTTTCTTTTTTTATTGTGTTGAAGTAACAAACGCGCATGCTGTCCATCTGATGGTAAGTGGCCAGTAACATCCATAGACATCTGTAATCAACCCCAGATAATATTAGAGCCCTATCTGAGGTCGCCCACAGATGATTTGCTACCTGATGTCTTTACCACACCCTTCAAACCAGAATACTGAATATATTCTATACCTATAATACCGTTGTGTAATTTTAAATCATTAAATGATTACTGTCTTGACTTCATGTAAAAGATTGGATTATGAAAAAAGGTATCTATTTAGACACTGCCTGAAGTCGTCAGCGCGCCATTCCTATATTGAGATTAAATATACTTTAATAACCAAACGATAAAGAACATAAGTTTAAATAACACTGCAGTAATGAAGATGCGAATATTAAAAAGAGTATTAATATAATTTCACTTTTAATTGAGTTTTTTTAAAGAATATAGTAAATAAATAAATACCTATGATTTGCACATCTGAAGATTAGCGCACCTAATTGTTGGAAGTCTTTAAGCTGCGGGACTTCCTCTGATAATTAAATGTTATCATTGTATAAAGATAAGAATTGCAAACAACTACCAAGAGGCACGCTGGATATATTGACTTTTAGATTAACGTGGAACTGAAAGCAGGCAAAGCAATGATCCATCATTTAGATATATCTTAGTCTATAATAATACAAATAATTGATATAATACTGTGTACATGGTTTGTATGTTATATACCTGTTTTTAGGGCGCCAGATGTACTATAATAAATCTAACCTATCCTATTTTTTGCCTACCAAATATCGAATTTTTCACTATTTTTGCCTTCTGAAATTGCCATATTTTGATTTTTGATAGGTAAAAATTGGATATATAGATTATAAATGGAGTTCATAAGTGTACATGATTTTCATTTTATTCATAGCGCAATCGTACCTTCGAAATCGTATAATTTAATGTCTATAAAATTTCGAGATTTTGGCTATTGTTTGTTATTATTTTAATTCATAAGAGCTAATAAATTATGAGTACCATTTGTTATGTTTTAAATATTACAATCCATCAATATTTGGTATGAATTCCAGCTTATTAGGTATATAATACACCTATATTATATTATAATATAACAATTTGTAACATAAACAATAGGAACTTATCATTAATTACTTGCGTACTTGTAAAACATAACTATATAAATTAAACAAATATAAACGCAAAATGTAATTTGCGAGTATTCAGTGGGCATCAATAAAATACTTAAATTAACATTTGACAACAAATCCATCTAAACATCAAAAATCGATAAAACACAACTTGAGCCCTAATTTGAATATTGTCATGGCATTTTTAACTTACTCATTTCCATTAGTACCAACCGTTTTATCAAATTTATGCCTACCAATATTCGAAATATGAAAATTTTTGCCTAATTTGTCAAATTTCGAACTTAGGCTTTAGGCAATGGGGAATATTTCCCAAGAAGATCAAAAATAAATAATGATTGTCGCTCATCTCTTTATAGTTTGTATATTGAGACACGGATATGGAATATTAATGATAAGGTAATTATTTCCTTATGCAATGGTAACCTTAATAATACTATGAACTACAAAAGTATTAAATAGATATTTGAAACATACTAATCATGATATTACATTACAATTATTAATTAATAGAGGTTTGGCTGCAATCACATCCTTAAGACTATAATGTAATTAAACATATTATGTGTTTAGTAATTCACAGTCACATCTAATAATGTTTTTTTCTCCCTCACGTCTCTAGACATCATAGGACTTGTATTATTAACAGGATTTTTAAAGTACATCGCAACAGCAACAACTACAAGACATATTGAAAGGATAGTGCACCATGTTATGAGAATATTAAACAATAAATAACATACAACAGCAGTTATAATCAATTCTAAAGCACTGGCATAGGTTTTTAAAATCGAATTGAGATTTTTTAAGAAGAAACTTGTAACTATGCCTACTATTGCACTATTGACTGTTATAAGAATTACAAATACATCGTTCAGTGATTGGAAATCACTAAATATTGTACCTAATTCACCTTTGTACATTAAAATAAAAAAATTACATATCACAGAGTCTAGGTACATGTAAACATTCTGTAAAAATATATCCACGTTCGACCCTTTAGTTTTTAACAAGTACTCATTGTATGTTCCTGCTAGACAGGAACAAAAATTTTGGAAGTGTATTGAGAGAAAATATATGTTGAAAATTTGTTTGCTGAGAAATGCACCTCCAAATCCATCTCCATCCTGTGTTGATACTGATTGGATGGCTGCGGCATCAAAGTTCTTTATCATACATCCCACTGTCAATATGGCAAGAGATATCCATTGAATAAATGTCAATTTCTTCTTAAACAGGCACTGCAATGCAAAAGTTATTATGAATGAAAGGTGGTCGAACCCTTTGTAGTTCGACTCCGGCGGCACCACCGCCTCACTTATTTCTGCCTAATAACAGCAGTGTTAAGGGCTGCTGTGTTCTGGTTTGAAGGGTGTGGTTAGGTAGATAAACTTAACGAGGCATTCCAACTTAGTCCTCAGGGGTAGCAATGCATCTGTAGTCAACTTCAGTTGGGATTCTGGTCTTATCTGGGGTGGATCACAAATGTCCATGGGCGGCAGTTGCCACTTGCCATCAGGTGAACTGCATGCTCGTTTGCTACTCCATCATATAAAAAAAAAGCCAGAATCAATTTGTTGAGAACAGAATTAAAAATTTTGCTTAAGAAAACTAATAATGCAAATATTCGATTCAAGTTTATATATAATAAACTTTTAATTTTTACCTGAAATAATATAGCTGTAAGGACGACTCTGAATTGTAGCAGAATATAATAAGAGGTAGGATCGAAGTGCGATAGGTTGATAAATGCTAAGTTATTGTAAAAACAGTATAACAACGATGGAATGAAGTATAAAAGTAGCAAGTTGTAATTTATGCACATAGCTTTGAAGATATGCGGTTTGTTTCTGAAATAAAAAATGTCATTGTTAATTTAAACAATACAAGAAAAACTTTATAGAATCCACTATTTGTAATGGTAAAAATGTTCCATATATGCAAATTGTAAGTATTATAGTATGATTTACATGGATGCACACAAAAAGTAAAGAATGAGGTCATAGTGTATTGTGACATGGTCATTATGACATGTTAATAGAACTGTTCCTTTTGTAAATGGCTGCCATGATATATACAAAAATAGTAATGAATTAATAAATATGTTTATGCTGAAGTTAATAACAAATACCATTGGTAAAATTCATTAGAAGTCACGGATTTTTTCCACAAAAAATAGCTTAATGTCACCATTAAAAATAGAGATAGACTAACAACTGACCTTTTATATTATTTGCATATTGCTACCACTTACATTTTAAGTCAGCATTTATGATTTAATGTAATTTTGTGTGACAATAAATTACCTAATAGTTTGATAGTATACCAATTTAAAGATTAAGCATATAATTTGGATTTTCTATCTAAGTTAAAACATAATAAAAATGTATTTAAGATTGAGGAATTTATTATTTTGTTTTTTTTTTTCATAACTCATGGCCCTAGTGGGTTTGACAAACTTATTATGTTTTTGTGTTAAGCCTTGAGTTTAACTAGGACTGAAAGCTTGTGATCCAGAAGGGAAGGATGGTTGCAAGGTTTCTTGGCTATCTGCCTTCACTAGAAGTAGAAATGATTGCAGAGTTAGCCTGTCTAAATGACCTTGACCTTCTGCCTCTAGTTACTATGGAGATTGTGGCTGAGAAAACAGCACTACCTACGAAGCAT
>DWRA01002531.1:0-13813 GCA_018250295.1 Spathilepia clonius
TTTCAATCAAAATTAGATTTATTATTCCTGTAAGAGAACTGCTGCTGATGAGGTGAGTTAGGCGTTTACAAACTATTATTTATTGACATATTTAAGTCAAATATCGCAAGTTCATTTACCATTTACAGAGCAATGATAATAGCAAAAAATATAGATTTATTTTATCTTAATTGCTATTTACATATCTAAATATATCTTTATTGCAAAAATATGAATGTTACCACCAAATGTACAATAAGTTATTACAAAATAGTGTTCCAAATATTACCGGAACGTTGAAATAAATAAATATTGAGTATATCTATATCTAACAATATTATCTACATTAAAGATAAAACATAGCATTCTTTGTCACTCGCTCTTTTATACCTAAGCAAAACAAGAATTAGTTTATTGACAAAAAAGTACAATTTTAAAAATAACATTTCAATCTCATTGCAAACGTTATGTATAATTGTTTTGGTATGAAATCTACCTCTGACCAATTCTCAATTAAGCTAAATACATCTGTGTATGAGAAGTCAATATTGCTCCTCTCATGTTCATGGCTTCATTTGACTTGCTTCGGCTTCAACTGGCATATACATTTGCTTACAGTAATTAAAATATTACAAACGGGAGCAGTCAGACATATCAAATAAAATACACAGCGAGGTGCAAAGTAAAAAATAGAAATAAAATTAAACCACCCGCATCCCGTTATTAACGAATTTCTGTGACAATAACACGGCTTTATGGTGAAGAAATCCGCTTTTCATATCCACCTTGTGCCTATAAAAGTTGGAAAAAATAGAAAAAAATAACATTCACGAATCATAAAAACCACAATACAACGTTTTATTTGCTTACGTTACGCAGTACCGTGTCCCGTATGCAAAATTGGTACGAAATTGAAAAACAAATTTGTTACATATTGCTTTTTTGATTCGGGGTGCGTTATTCGGATCGGGTTGTGGGTGGTTTATTCTGTAATTTGTGGCATTTTTTGAAATCATAGCTTCGTTTGTTTCAATATGAATTTCAATATAAGTACACTGTATTGCTGTATAATAAAATAATATTTACCTGAAATTTTACAGTGGCAATTTTGATGACATTCAGAAGAAAAAATCACAGCTATATTGGGTGAATTATCCATCCAAAGAAATATATTTTCTCCAAAAACACTTAACTACTTTTTTAAAACATTTATTTAAAATAAAATTGTACATTTTTTAAATCAGAAAATTTTGTACAAAAAATAACATTTAAGGCAACACTACATTTACGCCACGCTATGCTATATTTAACACTAGCAATTAATATGTAAGATTTTAAAATAATATGGCCAACTTTTCGTACAGAATAACGACACAGACAAAGGGGTTGTGTCATACACTGACGCGTCGCGTTACTTCATTAAAGCAGTATTATGGAGCGAGTGTACAATAGGCATTATTTCTTTTTCTTATTTTATGACTTGTGGTGTTTCGGCTAGGTGCTTATTTCTAAGCAATGTATGCGAGTTTTAGACATTTTTAGTAATACTACGTTGGTATGTTGGTAATTATATTTTACGCATTAAATTTTTTATAATTATATCGTAGTAATTGTATCTAAATTTGATTTTATTTATAATAAAAAATAACAAACGAACATGTACTGCTTTTCACCTGGTGGTAAGTGGCCATTGCCAGACATGGACATCTGGATTTAATACCAGATAATTTTAGAGTCCTACCTAAGGCCTAAGAGATGCCGTCCTTAAAGAATAAGGAATTCCTTAAAGAATAAAATACCTCGTATGGACATGTCTCCCTTACACCAACTTTCTAATAATACTTGTGGTAATTAATAAGGTCTCCATGCAACGGATGAGAGTTAATCTTTGTTCAAGTGGACACCCAGACGATAAAAGAAATTGTTTCTTAATCTGAGCTTACTCAAGATTTTGTATATACATATGCTCAACAAAAATCAGGGGAATAATATGCTTTTACTACTTATAAAGCTTATTCAGAGTTGAGGACAAAATATCATATTTAAGTATTTTTCATTTCATGCGTACCTAATTTAAATTGCTAATAGCCAGAAAATAAAACATCACCGCCCCACACATGATTTGTTCGGACTGTATTTTCATTTGTTCGTAAAATTATACCCAATAACGCTTTCATACTAACACGCACCCTCGCCCAGACATTTGCATCGATATTGAATGTCCAGTACTACCTACAATCAAGGGATGATTTTACATGTCAAAGAATAGGTAGCATTACAGAAGTTCGACTTAATTGATTGATTGTAGTCACTTGTACGGTTTACCCGCAGTTATAGTATTTAGTAATATATTTTCATGTTTGATCTACAAAGTTGGTACAAAACAATAATCAATGAAGCAGGTGTAATTGTGTTGTATTGTTATTTCAAACCATGATATGGATACCCATGGATGCTTGTTAAACATTAATAGCCGGATAACCAGTAAATGTTTTCATTTACTTATTATTGCACTTCAACAGCACGGTCCAAGTGAAACTCTATATTAAGATTTTGCTCCACCTCAGTGGGAATCTAAAATGTTGAAGAAATTTTACATTTTAAAGTTTTTATATCCCGTCTCCTCATAACTGTGATCGGGTAGGAAAATACTTAATCACATTGTTCTGATATGAATAAATGTAGACTAATAAAATAAATACCACGTCAATTTGTCTCTTGTTCTGTGTCACCTGAAACCCTCATAGTCTGTGGCGCTACACGAATATTATTAAGGCTTCCCATTTGGCGGCAGCGTGTTTAAGTGATATTAGAAGCGAATGTACGCGTCATGATTGATTCCGGCTATTTCGGTGCGCTAGACCGAATTAGTGTTAGATAATGCACTGATGGACACTTAGGCGTCTATTAGTGGACGTTGTAATATCAAATAACCATACATGAATATACAAGTCACTAGAAATCTAATGTTTAGCGTCTATGCATTATATATATTCTGTAAGATCTTGACATACATATATTATATCTATCTAAACCAACCTTCCAAGCAGTAAAATAATAATTATTTACTTGATGCTTAAACTTTGGCTTTATCACTAAGTGTCGCAAGTATTAAAGTGCTTATTTACCCAAAATGTGATTTTCAAACTTATGTCATTTTCACTTATAACCTTATTTGGACATCCTTTCTCTTTTTTAAATTTAATTTTAAATTTTCCCAGTTTCTTTTTTATGGTTTATTTATTTTATACTTACTTTCACACGATACATTACACCTACATGAATTTTAAACTTGCATTGAAAACGGCGAACGTAAATCGCATAGAATTAATGTTTGTATTCAATAAATTAATAAAATTTCATATTAATCTCGATAATCTTACTATCCCCATTTGCCCATAAACTGGGCAAAATAATCCAATTAAAAATTAATATTGCTTTGAGATACGAGTAACCCTTACCTCACCACACGGGAACAAATGACCCAAGGTGCGTCTTTTGTACAAAAGGGCTAATTTTTCGACACGTGTCGTTAGATGATTAGGTTTTTTACGCCCAGTCATTAGCTGTGGGAATATTTTGATGAGATTTTAGTTGGGTTATAATATTTCCACGGTGTTTGAGGGGTTATGTTTTATTGTTGTTGTTCAGTAATATTTATTGTTGTTAAGTACGTTAGTTATATTATTTGTCCATAGCATAATATATAAAGCTGGTTAGGTTTTAGATAACCAGGAAAAGAGCAGAGTAAGCTGAATTACAAATGTATTGTAGAACTTATTCAATTGTTTTCAATCAATAGAGAAAACGATATTAAAATTTTTATACTAATTTTAAAAAAATTAACAAATTAATAATATATTACGCTATTTGCTTTGTTCATAAAAATATATTAAAGATATGATTTGGAAATTTATTTTCAAGTTTATGACGAAGTACCAAAAGTTTTATTAAAATATTTAGATAGGCGTGTACCTAAATACAGGGGCATAATTATGAAATAAATTCTTCAACGCACGAATTATTTTTGAATTAAACACAAGACAAAAAAATAAAAAAAAATTAAACGCAAAAAAAATCATCATGCCCCTATCTATTTCAAATCCAATCTTATCAAACAATGCCAAACTAAAGCATAATCGGACCTCTAATGACCGTATTTAAGAATTCATTCCAAACCAACGCTTTTCATTTTCTATATAGTCACGTGACTAGCACGTGACTTCGGCCGCCATATTGTGTTACTGCCAATATAACTCGGTCCCTAATTTCACATTATCATTATGGGAGAAACAGACCAATGTTATTTGGATACGTCATCCATTATGATAAACGGTTGAATTTTGAATTCATTAACCAAGATTGGTATTTCGCTTCCACGTACATATTTAAACCTTAGTGCTTAGATAATAAAGATGTTGTTAAGTGCAATAATAATTGTGCAACTTTACAAGTAAGTGGACAATATGAAAGAAGTTGATATTTACTTGCGTGGAATGAAACTCGATATAAGTTTGAATACCGTGGGTGGTTATTCCGTATAATTTCTGTAATTTGTGGGTATTATTTGGTTAGGAGGCGATTCTTCCGGTATTTAACGGGTGTTGGTGACACGTTTTCGTTTGTATAGATAGCAAATAAGGGGAAATAAATACAAGGATTGGACCTAACGAGTTAAACATCGAAGTAGCAGGAATATATTATTATGACGTTACATATATCCATAGCAAACTGGTAAACAGATAACTTTAAGGTCGGTGAATACTCACATAACATTCAAAAGCAGATTTTTTTGGATCTGAGGTGCTAATATTAGGAGGCCTGCAAATGCAAGTAATCTTCGTGAGAAAACCTGCTTATCTGAGAATTTTCTATTATTTTCTTGTAAGCGTCAGTTATCATAGTATACTATAAAACAATTTTCCTCAATCACAAAGTAACCCTGCCAGCACAAAGATAACCAAAATATTTACTAAGAAAAGTTTTATATCATACAAACTTATTATTTTTTTTTGTTGCTTTACGTTACATTGTAATAATGTAAGTGATGCTTACATACATTACTATTTATGTTATAAAGTAAAAATAAACAAAAACCATTGAAAATACATGGTTCTGAAATAACACCCGTAGATTTATTACGGTTCAAACGATTCAGCACTTCAGGTAGAATCGACAGGCAGACGATGCAGGCTTAGTAATAGGATTCTTTTATACAGAACTCAAAAACTAGAGCAATAAAAACCACAAAACATGTTAAAACTCGTCGTCAAATATCAATTCATCCCTTCACTGTAATTTCGGTCCGCAAAAATCATAATCACCGTAACAGCATCCAGACGTGTTAAAAAATAAAAAAGTCAATGACAAGATGGGACCCATCAGAATGAACCAATTTCCTCTGGCAATCTAAGCTTTTAAAGAATCAGGGAGGACGGGAAGGTCTACATAAATTGGGGGAGTAGTATTAATGGTTCCGAAGCGACCGCGACGCGAAATTTAATCTTCCACACAAAAAGTATTGAATCGGATGGACAAAAAGACTTGAGTGATAAATGGTCTGGGTCATCCAGGGTGCCTAGGTCTTTGATTGTAACTGATTTCTTGCTAGGTAGGTTTATTAATGTATAACCACAGGTAAAGATAAAATAAACACTTAATAGCATCAAGCAATTGCCTGTCATTATTAAACTGTTAGTTATCTTGTCAAACAAAGTTATTTCTTGATAAATTTAAGTGAACAATTAAAAGAACTCAAAGCCTATTAAAGCATGAACCACCATAATCTTATTAATGTTACTTATTATAGTTAGTTACTGAAACTGATTCATATTTATAATGATTGAGAATTTTTTTTTTTAGAATTGTAACTTTAATGTATAAAGTAGTGCACACTAAACCAATTGCTAAACCTTTATGACAAACTTGAAGAGAAACTAAAGAAACGAGTTAGTATAGTATCATGATTAATTAAAAATCCAGTAGTCTTGAATTCCGTGTCATGCCAGTAGTAGCGTCTGGAAGAATGATTAACGATAGTCCTGACAACAGTGTCAATGGAGATGTCTGTGAAGTTGTGTCTAATGAATTCTGTCGAACGGAAACTAGATAAGATTGAACTATTTTTGCACTAGCTTGAAAATGTTCAACTTACAACTTATTATGGTAAACGTTATAAGAAATACATTATGTTGAAAAGAGAGATATATATGTACACTCAAACTAAATAAGAAAAGTTATTACAGGAATATCATGACGTCTAAACTTCTTCGAGTCTACTTAATTATCTTAATATACATGTTTACTACTTAACATAAATTCAAGTAAAGTAACGTTACAGCCTCCTGTATTGATTTTATAAACTTTAAGCCACCATAGTACATAATTCTCAGATGATAATAAAATAATTATCACAACAACAAACTAAGAAAGTTGCGAAGAAATTCCCTTGTGGTCTCGATAAAACAGATCTTGGCCAGCTGACCAAAAGTAGAGGTTTTCAATCCCAAGACTAAAAATTAACCAACAAAAGCTGTGTAAAGATAAAAAAGAGGGTAACCAACCCTAATAATTTCCTCAAAACTCGAAGGCGTGCCATCCATCACGAGTTGAAGCTATTACACCATAATTACTTGGTGTGCATACCAAGACACGTGACCATTGTTTGGGGCCAAATTATGGGCTTATACCAATGGTTGGGCTTCAGTCAGTTGGATGCGTATTGATTTTGCGTAAACTAAACGTGGTTACCCAAATCTAATCGTGGTGGTGGTAGAATCGATATACCAACTCTATCTAGGGATTTCTCTCGATGCATCGATATATAATATTATTTCCCTCGCCGTACAAATCTGAACTCATTATTCCTGACTGTCACTTGCCGGGGATTATGGCGGTCCTTTCGTGGGATTATTACGCGTAGCGCTTATTACTATAGCATTAGGGATTATTTATGCGCCGCTTACCGCTAATAAGCTGGCGAAATTATTTGTCATTGGTTTATTGGTTGTTTTGTTTTTTTTCTTTAATAAAAGCTTTGGACCATGCAGTTTGATCCAGCTAACAATAGACAAAGTAAGTAAAAGACAACTATGCGTTATTAAAACGGATGGAAATTCATATTTTTTATTTCATTTTCCTTATGTACAAACTTTGATTAAACTGTACTTTTAATATTGTATCTTTTTATGTCACACTACTGGGCACGGGTCTCTTATGCAACAAGAGAGAGCTCCTGAAGCTTGTTCCATCACACAGCTTCCGTATATGTAGATGGTAATAAAGACACCGATCATAAGGCGTCCATAAGGTTTTCAACAAGATTTAACGAGTGTTATGCAATTGCAAGAACCGGGATCGACAGCTTAATGTTGCCTCGGAAGCGGGCTTATTCAGCCACTAACCGTCATCCATCCAATTCCAGATCTCGTTTGACGTTGCTTAACATTGTAGATCCCTTACGACTTCGATTACGATTTCACAGTTTTGAGCTAGATTTGAAAGTTATTACCTGAAAGTGCCGTGTCACCACCCTGAATACAAAATTTTTAATCACAACGCATCTTATTTGGCACCCTGCTGCCACTACATCAAAGCAAAATATTACCACATTACAATACGACCCTTCAAAAATCTTACACCGCTAAATTAAACCTTATTTCATCCACACAAGTATACATACTTGTTAAAAATATTTCATCAGCAGAAAAGGTATTGTGGGGTTAGTTGGGGTACTAAATTAATATCCCTCGGATTTGATCCGCTTATTATGAGCATTTGACACTCAAAGTGAGATATAGAAGAACCTTTGTGGGATTAGCGATGTTCTTAGTGGAGGGATTAACGCCAAAAATAAAATTTGAGCAAAATAATTGCGACCTTGCTGGCGTGCGAATTTAATGCTCATACTTGTCTTAACACAGCACAGAGCGTCCACAGAAACACCTCTGAGTTTTAATCGGTAAAAGATATTGGCCCCTTCGCCGTTAGAAGTAATTCATTTAAAATTCATTCATTCTTTAAAAAAAATTAAAAAGTGTCTTCAGTGCCCATCTTGCCAGCGTGCTGGGCAAGGTAGTTTACCAACGATGTATTTATGATGCCGATTTTTGTTTATAATACGCATAAGTAGGTAAACGATGTAAAAACTGAAAATTCAAGAATCATAAAATAGAAATAATTTAATATACCGATTCGGACAAATTACAAAACATCACAAGCAATATCAAAAATTTTCTAACACTCTGGACATCACGAAAATCCCACTTTACATTACGGCACAAATACACACTCTATCGTAATCTATTTTATGAAAGATTTTTCGGTCAAAATTTTTATTATATATTTTTCCATTTATTTAAAAAAATGCACTCTTGCGAGTAAATCATTTCCAAGAAACAGGATCCTTTCAAGAATAATAACTTTCCAAATTAACACTTGATTCAGTTTTATTGTCTTTAATAAACAGACCGGTGACTTTTAATTTCAGCGCAGCTTTAAAATTTTGAAAATTGTGCTAATCTTCCAAATTACTGATATCTTCTTCAATAACATCCCATAGGTAGCGATTTCCAAATTCAGTGGCCTTTGGGTCTTCTAGTTTTTCTTCACTAGGCGGTTCTGTCAGCGACTCTAGTTCATCATCAAGGAGAGATGTCACTGAAAGTAACGTCGAGTCTGTGATGTTGACGGTATCCCCGGCGTCGCCTCTTTCTGGTTGAGATCTTGTTGTGCCCATTGTCTGCAAAGCGATACAATTTTCTGATAACTTGGACCATAGGATAAAACTTTGTATATAGTGTATTTGTTCATACTAACAAAAAAAACAAATAATACGTTATTGCACGTGACAATGTTAAACCAGCTACATAATTATATTACAATAATATCAGGAATTATAGACAATAGTAGACGAAAAAAATAGAAAAGATTTTTTTTGAGAAAAGGAAGTTTTCTGGGAAATGCAAACGGGTGGATATTTAATTTCGTGCAGATTCTATGTCGGGCAATAAATAACATTACATGTCAGAATTAAAACCCAATGTTGTAATGCTATTGACAACATTGGATTTTACAAGATGCATTTTATAAAATACTTTTTTAAAATTAGAAATGACGAATTATCAAAATTGTAAGCCAAAAATCTTACTAATTTCGGTGTCCCACTTCCCAGATTTTGGCCAACAGACTCATCCTGAAAATAGTCGTGCTGGAAGAACGTCGACTTTTTTACGTTTAATGGTTAGTTAATCTAAACATACTTATATATGTTACAGTTAAAACCAGTTTTTAGATAGAACACGTTTTCCCCAGTTAGAACTAGTTTACTAAATGCATTTGTTTAAACTAGAATTATTTCATGATCAAATAAGAATAACCCTTAAAACCAATTTATTACTAGACAACACTCGTTTTTCAAATATTGCCAGGGACACAAACTTCAAGTTTTGTCGGAGACACAAAATTTAAATTTTTCCAATGACAGAAAATTCAAATTTTGCCAGCGACACAAAATTCAAATCTTGCCAGTGACACAAACTTCAAATCTTGTCAGGGACACAAAATTCTAATATTGCCAGGGACACAAACAACAAAATTTCAAATCTTGAGGATGAGGATGAGGATGAGATTTTTGCACATCTTTTTCACCTTTCTCTAAAATATCAAATCCTGCTTGAAATGAAATAATCGCCCAAGTACTACTTATAACTTACATCAATAATAGCCATGTGTAGAATAGGTACTTCAAGCTTTAAAGGTTCTATTTTCTGAGGTTCATCATCTAAATAAGAATACTCGACGGGCGCTTGGTAATTTAGCTGAAAGAACAAACTTTTAATTCAGTTAGATAAAGTTAATTCATTTTAAATTTTGCTAAGAAAGGAAACTAGCCTTCAGCCTAACTGATATTAATTGGCCACTCCACAAATAGATACTAGAAGTAAACAACTCCATTTAGATTGGAGTCTACTGGCTAAAATTGCTGAGAATAGCTGAGTATAGAGTATAGCCCGATTTATCTTTTTTATGAAATCAAAGTGGCAACTACCACCCATGGACATTTGACATCCATCCCAGATAAAAACTAAAATCCTACCTGTGGTCGACCGCAGATGTGTTGCTACCCCTGAGGATTAAGTTGCAATACCTCGGATAAATATGTCTTCCTTACCACACCTTTCAAACTTAACACACAGCAGCAGCAGCAGCACAGCAGACAGCAGCGCTTAACACTGTTTTTTTGAAGAAGAAACAGGTGTGGCGATGATGTCGCCGTAGTCGAACTACAAAGGTTCTAAGTTATATTTGGTATATGAGAATTACCCGTCGAAGCCGCCACTTTTCCAGGAACTCATTGGTTTGTCGCAACGCCTCCCTGCTTTCTTGTAAGAGATCGTCAATTCGATCTTTAACACGGATCTGTTTATATTTTTGTAGGAGCTGTAAAGATAAATAAGCCATTTCATTATTTCCATCGGATAGTTATCAAAATTTTTCTTATATTTATTTATTTATTATTGTTTTTTTAACAAACGACCATACAGTCCATCAAATGATAAGTAGCCTGCCGCCCAAAGACATTATTGCTACCCTTGCTACCCTTGAGTCCACAGTTAAAATGTCATGAATAAGTAAGTCTCCCTTACCATACCCCGCAAACCAGAATACAGCAACGCTTAATATTGCTGTTATAAGTTTTTTACACGTTGTTTCTTGACTTTCTGTCGAAATAGTTAAAAATTCTCTACATCGGATTGATTAGAGTAACCCATTGCGTGTCAGACCTGTATGATGACCGCTCCGCGAAGCGGGTAGGGTTTATAGTAATAGTGAGTGATGGGTTAAAGCAAAGATAGCTTAGCTACTACAAACAACTTGCCAACTGCACCTAATAAAATTTGCTTTATTCATAAATTACGAGCTATATGAAAGCCGAGGTCTGTAACTATTGAATATTACTCACTAAAATAGTCAAACCAAGGAACATTATTTCACTAAACAGCACTGACATGCTGATAGAATTTTCCGCTGTATGCATCTGTTTCGCCTCTTCTCTTATCGATTTTCTAACAAAGCAAATGAATTTACAAAAGATTTTCTGGAACATATCGACGAATCCATTGCCCAATGCATAGTCGATTATAAATAGGCTGAAGAACAATAATCCGTACATGGCTGCGTTGAAAACTTCTGTCAGCATCGTGTTTACACTTACACTTACAATTACAGGAATTTTCAGACAATGGATTGTGTTTTACAATAAACTTTACATTGTTGTTATGTACGAAAAAATTTTGACGTAAACTATAAATGAATACAACTGTATTGCCTCTGTCAATAAATTGACGTATCTTTTGAATATGTGTATAAGTATGGACAGTATTTTATAAGAATTAAGGGTGATTAATATCGTCCAATGTAGGATTGATAGTAATTTATTCAAATAATTGTTTATGTATAGTGTATATTTTATCTAACAACTAGAAGAAGCAAAAGTTGAACTGGGATATAGAGAAAGAGCCACTGAGGAAGCGCAAGAAGAGATTATTTTGCATTGTAAAAGTAGCAAACGGGTATACAGCCTACCTGATAGCAAATGGCAACTGCCGTCCATGGACATCTATAATTAATCTACGATAAGATTAGGTTCCTATCCTAGATTGCTCATAGAGGCGTTGCTACCCCAAAGGAAGAAGTTTCAATGTTTTGTATAAGAATTTCTCCTTTACTGTACTCGTCAAATCAGGATACAGCTGCGCTTAACGCTGGTATTATAAAGCAGAAAATTTGAATTGATTAAAAAGGTAGATTAATATAATATAATACCATACATTTTTTACGCTTTATGGTACAAAGCTGGAAAAGCAAAGCAAAGGAAAGCTGGACGTAATATTATAAGTATTATTTTCAATTAATGTTAATAAAAACATCCACGTATCAAAATATTTTACAATTACCTATACTTAGTAAGTATAATTGCGCTAATTAAGAAAAATGTAACTGGGTACTGCTGCCAGCACATACATATAAATAATTTTTATTATTTGGTGTTCAATTGTTCAATGTTTCGTGCGGTATATTTGCTACAAGGAAAACCTACGTTGTAATGTAATCTAAAAGCTGTAGTCTACGTTACCATGACAACATCAACAAGATCGTTACCTGTGACAACATTATCAACACTATTGCATTTTATTCCAAAACTACTTTCAGAAAATATTTTTCGGTTTTGAAGATAAAAAACATAATCCTTTAAAATGGTAAGAATTGTTTTATATTTCTAAATTCTCAGAGACATTAAAAGATATAAATTATATTCTTGTAACTTTTTGTTTTCAGGCTCCAAAAGGTGGCAAAGGTGGTGGAAAGAAAGCTCCAGGTATGAAATTGCTGGTACTTTCATAGATTAGCATGATCAAAGAAACAATATCAGTAGATTTATAGTATAAGTATCAATTTTTGCTTACCAAGAGCCTAATGGCAAATTCCTCAAATCAAATCAGTTATTGAACTTACTTACCTCATGTAATATCTTTGGTTGTACGCCAATAATTTAGTTTTATGACTTCGTTTATTTTTCCATTTATCTTAATTACATACTTTCTTATCTTTCTTTTAGCCATTGTCATCGATGGAGTGGACACTTCAGAGATGACTCGAGAGAAGCTTGAGCAGTTTACACTTAGGGTCAAAGAAGAATTAGATAAGGAAAGAGAAGAACGAAATTACTTTCAACTAGAAAGAGACAAAATCAGAACATTCTGGGAAATAACTAGACAGCAACTGGAAGAAGCCAAAGCTGAACTAAGAAACAGAGAAAGGGCTACAGAGGAAGCACAAGAAGAGAATGAAGCGCTTCTAGAAACAGAAAAACAGAAGATAAAGCATTTAAAATACGAACAGCAGGCGGCTGCCGCCGCTTTAAGAGCTGAAAATTTGGTTGCTCTGAAAGCAGCTAAGGAGGAACACACGGAACAAGAATTAGAATTGCTTAATGATAAACGGCTGTTAAGACAAGAAATGAGAGAAAAAGTTTTAGCAGCTCAAGATGAACTGAGACGAGCAAAGTTAATTCACGCTGAAGAATTGTCAAAAGCTAGGGATGAATATGAAGAAAAAGCTCGACAAATTGAGGATAAGGCTGAAAAAAAACTTCATGAGACTAAAGTTGAGCTAACAGTGAAACATAGAACTGAAATTACGGAAGTTGAAGAGAGGAAAAATAAACAGTTGTCTGAATTGATTTCTCATCATGAACGTGCATTTTCTGACTTGAAAAACTATTACAACGATATAACATTGAATAATTTGGGTAGGTTTTCTGGACTTCTTCATTTTTAAAGTTTAATTTGATTTCTAGATTTTTTTTTAAGTATAGAGTATAAAAATATGGACACCAAATATACTATTTCCAAAAGATTTATTAATAAATATTTTCCAAAATCATTTAAATAGTTATGAACTTTTTAAGAAAGGGGTCATAACAACACTACATAAAAATTAAGTAGTCCATTTATTTTATTCATGTTGTATTAGGAATACTATGTATACTGAATAATCACTTTTAGGTCTGGGTAGAATAATTAATTTATGAAAACTTTTCTTCTAGGTCTAATAAGTAGTCTAAAGCAACAGATGGAAGATATGCAAAAAGTCAAAGAAAGAGCAGAGAAGATATCGAGGGATGCTGTCGCTGAAACAAAGAGCCTCCGCGAACCTTTAGAAGCAGCGATAATTGACAATAAGGAGTTAAAACGACAGATGTCTAATTATGATCGAGATAAAGCTGCTTTAGCGGTTTGTATAAAAACTATAATTTTTATCAATAGAAAGT
>DWRA01002532.1:0-13812 GCA_018250295.1 Spathilepia clonius
TCGACTTCAGTTGGGATTCTGGTCTTATCTGGGGTAGATCACAAATGTCCATGGGCGGCAGTTGCCACTTACCACCATGTGGACTGCGTGCTCGTTTGCTACTCCATCATATAAAAAAAAATCAAATGTTAAATATTCTTTCTAGCATGAAAGTCTCGTCAAGCTTTTTTCTAAGAATAGCTTGTATGAAGAGATAAACGTAAATTTCAAACCAGAAAGTTACGTTTTGGGCCTGAGCAAATAAATGTAAATTATAATTACTTCAAACCACATACAGACAATTCGGTTTCATTCGGTTAATTGCTTACAACTACATTTATGTTTAGAGTTACCTTTATTGAAAAGTTACATAAAGCTAAACAAGGGACATCTTTCAAAAAGACTTACTAGGAGATAAAATATGTTTTTTAAACATAAATTATTGTGTGCCACCTGACAATATCATCTAACATGATGATATCCGAAAATAAACTACAAAATTTATAGAAAAACAATTTAATTACCTATCATTTACTTTGGATTCTTTAGCTTATGGGTGCTTTTCTATACTTCACTATAAAATTTTTATAAGACGTTCTTTATGAGGTATCGCGTTTCACAACTCTGAGGCATTTGTTACTGATAGAGATTTAAAAGCTGTTTTAAAGTTACGTTCACGGTTATCTCATTATGGTTCTAAGGGATTAGAAGTAAATGATTTATTATCTGAACATTCCTTGATAGTGAAGAGCAAGTTATCTGTGACCTTTACTGGACTTTGTGTAAGGCACAGATGTTCACAAGTAATAAGTATTTAATTAAGATATTGTTTTTGACGAATTAGCAGCTTAGTCTCATTTCTATTGGCTGAAGGAAATATATAGCAAGTTTAGCCTTAATTTATACGGCAGTAGACGAAAAACGATTTAATACCGAACTTTAGTAGAGATTTGTATTTGGTACACAATCTATTTTTACAAAGTAGTAGAATAACCAGAAGAAAAGAAAGAAAATGTTTGTGTTTCCCAACAGTAAATAAATAAATTTTTAGCTAAACATTTAAATCTTAAGAGTTAGTAAAAGTAAGGATTTTGTGTAATTATATACTAGTAATCTTAATAAAAGTATTTTTATCACAATCTAGTAATGTATATTAAAATGCCTGTATAAGTTCTATATAATTTACCGATTTATCGATTCCTTCAAGCCAGTCTTTCGAATAGAGAGGCCAGTTTCTCCGAGAACTTGACGAAGTAAATGTGACCGTGGCTCGACACGGCTATAATGTTTTATAGGGTTCCAGTGTTTTACGATTGTCACATTTAATTATTTCATTGCTGGCAATTAAAGTTTTGTGGAAAACGATTTTTTATGTTTTACAATCGCATTTGGGTAAATAAAACCTTCGTTTCACTGTTTGTTTTATACCACACACGATTTCGAAATAGTGATGTGCAGTGGTAGCTTTTTAATTTTATTGATATTGAACAGTCGGCAAGTAGATAAGTACGGATGTAGTATGAATTTCGAACTCTTACTATAAACCTAGATGTACGTATATAAAATATATGAAAAAATATAAAAAGGCCAACATTGGGCACGATTTACATTTGTCATAATAACGAAGTGTGACTCGCAGAATCTTATTTGATCAATAATCATAATCTTCTGATAGCCATAGAATCAAGTAAACCTAATTTGAAGATCGTAGTAGACTACGATCCTATTTTTTCTCATTCCGAAAGGAAGCGAACTAGGAGTGGAACCATAATATATTGATAATGATGTGCCATGGACATGGTCAGTCGTCGATGAATTTATGATAGAACGACACTTACAGTCATAAAATGTTGCGTCAATAAATATTATAGCATCGTGACTAATTGACAGCTCTACTTCTTTAAGAATAAAGTCCAACAGTTTGAGGAAGTATATATTTCAACATATGTTGATTTGTTTCATTTTTTCGCAATTTTATTATTCTAGGAATTTGATCGATATGAAGTTTTATTCTTTATTCATTTGTTTTTCTACGATTGACAAGCTCACATATGAGCGACATTTTATACCGATGACTGACGCCTACGGTCGCCGCCTGTCGCCAGCGACTGTCGCCGACTCTTGTTTAGTGTCGCTGACTGACGAGAGCGACCGTCAGTGACCGCTGGCGTTAGTAACCACTTATAGAGCCAATCTGAATAAATGAAAAATATAGATTGCGTCGACGACTGTCAGCAAGGTTCGTCAATATAAACTGACGCTCGGTTTTCAGCTCTCTAACATCAACATTCATGCCTTATATTTATAATAGTAGTATTAACTTTTCCTGATTCTTACTTTCTACTTGCCTATTAATTTAATTTTAAAGTTAAAGAACTTGAAGAAATTATACGAAATTGTTGAATCGAGGACTCAAGGAGAAACAATTAAGTGAAAATTGGAGAACTGATGATAGACTACGACGGCCGGCGTGGTGGGCATGAAGTCCTATCTGATAAGACTTGTGTGAAGATATGGAGCGGTGAGAGGTACTAATATCGTTTGCTAAAACAATCATTTTCCAAAATGTCGATATATTGATAACGTGCCTACTTTCAGAAACGACATATTTAAGAAGTTCTAAACATTTTAACGGACCCATTGTCATCACTATAAATGTTGCGATTTATGAGTATGAGCATTATCAAAAATGATTTGACGTTTATTGATTTAATTAGTTATTTGTCATTGGAGATAGTAATGTTTACTGTTTTCATGTAATTGATGTCCACATATAAAACAATAAATTATGTACCTGCGTTTATGTTCGGAGATCCGATTGTTTCTAATTAATCTTTGAGATAGCGTTTTGTTTAACACGTTTTGCTATTTTTCAATGGCATATAAAACTATTGTAACAAGATATGATAAATTTTACCAATTAATGTGTACTACTGACTTCTGCTAAATTGTTGAAAATCAGGAAAAATGGCAAATGTTGTCACAGGGGGCAAGATTTCAGATTGGTAATTTATCGTAGTAATCTGTAATTTCATAAAACACCTAGACTTGAAACAGAAATCGAAAACTTTCGTTTAGAAATTTGTCTGGCCAGGGATCAAATCCGGAGCGCATTGCGTGTCATACCAATATGATAAAAGCTCCGCCGCTCGTGGACATGGCGTTGCAGATAATATTTCTAAATACTTCATTCCTTATTATATTCATTTCAATAAAGATGGTAAAACCATATTTAATCACTATGTTTCAAGTGAGACTAATGTCAGATTTGTATTACATTATGGTTACAGTAGTTGATTCTAAAATATGAAGTTGATACAACCGCCTTTATCAATAAATTACAATATGCAGATTTCGTGATCTATTTTTAGAAGCAAATTGTTAGATATTGTCTATAAAATATGTTCATTGCATTGGCTTTACATGGATAAACATTTTGTGCTTGACACACTAATCTTAAATTTTTGTATGTAGTATACGCTATTTCTGTGACCTATATTAGTGTTTCCACACTCGTTTTACTACCCGTCCTCATAATATCACTTTTATAAATTCTTTTATTTAGTATTAACAACTCTGTATAAATGCCCATTGTACATTAATTAATCATTACAGCGAAGGTTGTTTATGAAAAATGTGTAATGGGCATATTAACCATTCTATATAATTCTTAATTAAGCATGTCATTACGTGCCATAGTATAGAGTATAGTACATATCCGTGCTAACATCGATATTAACAGCTCTATATGATTCCCAAATAGTCGCAATTACACGGATACCATAAACAACGTTCTATATTTTTCGTAAAAATGCGCAATACATATTTTACGGAAAACAAATTTGAATTTGTAGAGGTATTAACCGCTCTATATTATTCCCGATCAGGCGCTCTACCAGTACAGGATAAATAACGTGCTGCGTTAATCTAATTACTTAGCGCAATGTCTTATTTGTGCATTTTTGTTGCGCAATCAGGCGGCTCTGCGCTTGTAAGCAGCGGCCGGTACTGTAACCTATTTGTTACAATCATGTAGAGTTTTAATCGATTTGCAATTAAGACTTTTGTTTGTGGTTTGCTTTTGTAATATTTTAACTAAAGCTAGCCACTAAAGGAAATTAATCATCGGAGACTATTATTCTTTTAATATTTTGAATGCCTACTACTTTAAATGAATAAAAAATAAAAAAAGCACTTGGAACTGGTGGAAAGGTGGTACGACCCTTTGTGGTTCGATTCTGGTGGTTCCATCGGTACACTTATTTCTGCCTAATAACTTCAGTGCTAAGCGCTGCAGTCCTCTAGTTTGAAAGGTGTGGTACATATTTATCCGATGCATTCCAACTCATTTCTCATGGGGAACAATGCTTATAGTCTTATATGGGGTGGATTACAAATGGTCATGGCAGTTGCCACTTACCGTAAGACGGGCTGCATACTCGTTTAATGGAATAAGCATCATATATAAAAAAATTATTAGAATATACTTAAACAGAAAGAATGAAATCATTGACAGTTTGTCATTGTCTATGTATTTGACAATATTATTAGTCATTGGTCCGTCTCACAACACAACATAAAACCCTAAACAAAGTCTATTATTAACGAAAGATATTATCTGAGCACAAACATTGATGGTTTAAACAAAGATAATTCGATTCGTTTAACTGAAGATGGTCGCCATTGAGCCGTGGTCATAATTAATTCGATTTACACGCTTGAATTGATCAAAACATGTCGGTGTCTACCCCGCTTAATAGATTCTTAAGGCTCGTTCCTACTTTTTGTAAATATAAAATGGTTCGAGAAAAGCATTTTTTACTAAGGGTTTTGCTTAAATAAAAATATAAAAAAAATGCTGGCCGTTTTGAGACGTGGGTATTAAAGTATCTTTTAATAGTGAAATTTAATAAAAAACCATTAATACTATGATTGTGAAAAGCTGGTACTGGTAATACTTTGATTGTAGTATAATTGGAGTAATTCGTTCTAATTGAATAAATGAACATATACCACAAACGTTTACCTATTTTTTTTTATATCATTTGTACTTTTTTATTCGCTGTTAATGCAAGTGTCTGAACATATAATATGTATTTATATATGTATTTAGTTACCAAATACACCTACCCACAATATATACTTAGAGGAGTAACAAGTATATAATATTTGTATGTACCCATGTGTGTAAGTAAAGTATGTAAATAAATACATGTCTCCAAAAACTACTTTTGATTTGAAATGGGACGTCCAGACTTGTAAATCAAATTTCATAGGTACCACTGAGTCCTAGGCCTCATTTCACTGTTATAATAGTTAAAATATTGATTTATAAATTCTTTTATTTTCGTTAACATTACACAATATTAATTTTACATAATTCCACATAAGAGTGTGAAATGAATGAACAATTAAGCAGACAATCAATAATTTAGAGAACATGACGATGTGTGGAGCACGCTTTAAAAGCTTTTAGAAAGGTGGAACGGAATAATGCATACGATCTGTCAAAATCGTCAAGCCAATTTAACACACATTCATTCCATTATGACACGTATGTAAAACTACATAAGGGTCGAAACTGTTCGCAGATTTTCAGCAGGTGGTACAATCATCGCTAGAAATGTTAATTTTTTGTTCATTCTTCAAGTTTCGTGCTTCTTTAATTGGTCTTGTGCAAATACGGTAATTGTTACCATCCTATTTAACTTTTAAATGGTAGTCGATACACGCTATTTCTGCGTCAAATGAGTATTTTGCACCACGTTTTTTATCTATACTTGTGTGGAACGAGAATTTTGTAGATAGTTATGCTATCATTTAAATTAGTTAATAATATTCAAGCATTTGTTAGCTCGTAGTAGTAGTCGCTTGTAGTAGTAATTATAATTAAATGTGTATAATTTTTATAAAAATTAAAATCCTGACGGCTTTGAAATTCAGCATAAGTTACCACCACAATTAAGAACCACGACGAACGAACCAACGAAATCTTATATGTTAAAATCTGTCAAGCCGCTTAAGCTGTAAGGTAGTGCCAAAAACGAGATATACAAACATACATACGATCGAAAAACATTGCGCTCTGCAGTTGGGTACCAAAAGCACAGTACACTTGGTGTTAAATTGTCACTGCTAATAGTAAATGTGCTGCCAATCTGTTGACCGCTCGAGTGACCATTGCAATTGATTTGTATCAGATCCCAATTAGTAATGTCTTACTATGAAATACAGATAAAATTAGCTAGCTATACATATATTATTTACGTTTGCAATTGTAGTATGTTATAGATATATGGTGTTGTGTTTTAATTCGCCCATTCACATGTGGCAAAGGTTTAACTTGAAAGGTAATAGAAGCATTCGTGATTTGATTCCACAAACACCAATGTCACGCCGATTTCTGCCTTACAACAATAGTGGTAAGCGCTATTATGTTCTAGTTTAAAGGGTGTGATTTGGAAGACACATAGGTACACGAGGTATTGTAACTCAATCCTCAAGGGTAACAACGCATTTGTGGCTGACTTCAGGTGTGCCTCAGGCCTTTTCCTATCTGCGGTTGATTTTACAGATGTCCATGGGCGGCAGCTGACACTTATCTTCAGATGGACAGCATGCACACAATTATTTGTTATCTCTATAATAATAAATATGGATATGTCACTAATTAAATGATACTCCCGTATACCTGCTAATGAAGATAATTTAAAAGAAAAACAGGGAGATAATAAAATAAAATTACCCGGGTATTAATTAAGAGAATTCCAAAGAAAATAAGATATAAATTAAAGTGTAATTGAACATATTTATAAGATCGATTATACATTTTGCATTCCCTAGCCTTACACAGTAGGGCTCCCACAGTTAATGCAATAAAGGAATTTGAATAACACCATTAATAACCCTCCGAAGAATATATCCTACTCTTTCTGTTCATGAGACGGTTGTATTGTTATAAAGTGGCTGTCTTTAAGAAATATCCAGTATAATAGATACGTTTCAAGATTATTTTCTTATTAATAAACTAGTATTTCTACATCAACACCCGGTTCTTCGGGTGCATTGAGTTCGTTGTTTAACTGGTTATTGTGATTAATTTCAATTTTGTTTCATTTACCCTTTCTATAGAAATAAGTGCTGTTTGTATTAAACTCGGTGTCTACGTAATTGTTACTCTTGTTGTTCTAAAATAAGTAATGCAGGTTTTTAAAACTATTTCTCATTTTAACGTTGAAAAATTTAAATAAAAATCGAATATCTATTTCTGTCCTATGTACCGAACGAAGCAAGTCGCCAAAACGTGATGCACCATCGATGGAATCGCCAAAAGGCCGATCGCCGATTTCAAAAGTAGCGAGTCTTCTACGACCGTAAACTACAAAAGTAGATCGCGGTTAGCAATCCGGATAATCGCGAATCCGTATAACTGAAGGCCTGAGTCTCCACGGTTTAACAGTTTATCGCTGTGATTTCTTTCTTTTTGTTATACCTATTTATTTATTTTAATCTATATTATGTGGCTGCAACTCTTGCCATCCATATGTATCACTATTAGAAGTAGGTCTCTCCATGTAACTGAAGAAGTCTAGAACCTAATGCACCACTATTAAACGTTCTAATTAAGAGTGCTCAAAAATACTAAAAAAAATAAGACTAGTAACAAACGTTTGATAAATGATAAAGTATTAAAATGGACTAGTAGTTTATATTTAAAGCGAGTTATTTGCGTCAGCCTGCTCTATCCGCGTGCTTAGCACACGCCTACGTAAATTGTTCGTGTAATAGCTCTTTAGCATAACTTGCTTCTTTGCATTGGATTAAAATTGTTTACTACAAGGTGCCTTGACTTTATGTTCTCTGAAATTGGAATATCCAAAAATTATGCGTAAAAGTTACATAATATTTTCTTACATACAAGTACTGAATGAGCATTCAGTCAACCTGATGGCGAGTGGCTAATTACCATCAGGGATTGGTTACAGATGTCCATCGCGCATGGGGATCTATAAGCAACCCCAAATAAGATTAGATTCCTACCTGAGGTCGATTACAGATGCTTTGCTACCCCTAAAAACTAAGTATGTAACTAATCACTGCTAATTTAAAATATTTTTTTAGATTTTAGATGTACATCCACAGTTTGTGTCAGTTTTACTAAAATATACAGGAGTTGTAAATCTTAACATGAAATCAATAATAAGATAATATTAGGTTATGCGTACATTCATTGGGTTCCATGATATTATTATATACATGTCTAAAAATATAATTACAGTTTAACATATATAAAAGGTCAGCGCAGAAATTATCAGTAAACTTATATAATTTTCTTATTTATGTTTCAAATTCAATTACGTTGTTTCCCTTTACTTTACAATAACATGTTATATTAGAACATAAATTATTTATCAATTAAAAATGCTACGATAAATAAAGATAGTGCCGGCTACCGACTCATAAATCACTGAGTTTTAATCAAAGATGATAAAGGTGATTCCATATTCAAAACAAACTTTTCATTAACTTACTCGCATACAGGATGTCATGACTCGAGTCCATAAATGTGAAATATCTTACATTCGTGCTACGCATGCGTGATCATACTTTCGTGCTCAAGTACGACAAAAACTCATTAAACACACTATAAATAATCGAATTGATTCTAATTCTATTAAAAAGAGTTGAAAACAAATATGATGCATCGCTTTTGTAAAAAAAATAGCGTGTTTTTGTAGAATTAATACGATTAAGATATCTGGTTGTTGTTGAGGGAAAAGTTGTATTTCATTTCATGCTGCATTGATAAAATTGTTTTTCAATACTTAACTGTATAAAAACTATACATACTGCAGGTTTCTCTGTGTAATGTTTGTTATAAACAACCATAACGTATGCGTACGCTGTTTAACTGGGAATCTAACTCCGGAATTATTTTATACTGAACCGTCATTGCGACGTGCTATGATTGTACTAAGGGGCAGTTCGAGACAAAATGTCACGCAGTCATTGGACAATATTCCCTAGAGAATCTATTCGTAGAAATAAAAAGTGTGATGATAAGATTAACAAAACTAAACTTCCTACAGTTGACAGTAATCATATTACGACAATAATAAAATAAGGCTTACGGTCAACGCATTTCGTATCTGAGACACGATCAGCCCGTTTCATTTGTCAGGTGACTCAGCGTTGTCGTTGACGTGACGTTCTTAAAATGCAAATTTTTGAAAAATCGAACAATACAAATCTCGATCAGTCCGTCTCGATTCGTCGACGGTATCGACTCATGTCTCGCCAAGCAATTGAATTCAGTCGATCACTAATCGATGTCTTGTCCGTGATAGGCGCGGTCGGGGTCCACGGCAGCAGGGTGCCGACTTACCACACAATCCATCGTTAACTTCTTTCTTCCTTTCATTAACACCATTGCTTTTAATATCAACTTTATGCCTATCGCGGCTAAAGTTCATATTTCTCGATTCGATACTAAGTATCTTACCTTTTTGTACTTAATTTTCTACCGCACTTTCGTCAGCAACTTCGATTGCTTGGTCATAAATAAAAGCCATAAGACTTATCGCTAGAACGTATATTACCTTGAACATTGTGGGCGTTTGTATCGTTCTCGAATTGAAATATGAATTTAACCTCATTACCTATCTTAATACGGGATTTGCCCTTTCGCGCCGACTAATCACAAATGAGCATGTAAAGTCAGTAAATTATGTTGCATTGAGCTCATATTACTTGTGTTTTTAGTTTTATTAAGTAGAGGTTGCTTATTCATAATTAACCCCCCTCGAAGTTTATTACTTCTGTATGAGTAAATGAATGTGTGCAGTTCTGTTGATTTGAATTAACTTTACTCCTGTCCGTGTTCAATTGTCCATCAAACGTCCTTCATTGTGCAATATCCTTTTATTTGAAGACAGGTAGACTTCACTCAAGACAATCATTTTTCAAACATCATTTCAATGGCATGTCATCGGTATTAATATTTTATCTGATCCCTATAACACAGAGGTAAACAGGTATCGGCACTATCAATAAAGGTTCAAGAACAAAATAATTGAAACTATTATTTATCTTACGTACAAAAAAAGTTACAATAGTTGTAAGATTTTCTTTAATAGTGCCATAATCGTGTTCCAAACCGTCGGTTAAGGTTTCGATCTCATCCATTTTTCCAACTGCCATATATAAAGTGTCGAAGGTTCGGCTGATGACGACCGCAAGAGTCAAGAGCAGCGCTCGTGGGAGCCCCCCGCCGCCGCTCCGCAGGGGCCAGCCAGCCCGCCGAACTAAATCAAATAATGACTAATCGATTCCCTCTTATATTGCACAGTAGGTACACGTCAAACGTTATTCCCTTTAATTTTTAATATTTTTGTTCCTTTTGTTTGCATAAATTCAGATTCGTTATAGACAATGCCGTGATTGATACGTTTTATTAATGCTTTAGCTTTTGATTAATGTTTATTAGTTCGGTAGTCAGAGTTTTGGGAATCATTAGATGAGTCTTATGAAGAGTAATGATGACGCCGCTTGCGGTACTCAACTTAATTCGAGGTTTGACCGTTTGTAATTTATGATTCGGCTCAGTAGGTACTAACACTCCATTCATATTATTCAAGTAGATGTCTATAATTAAGGTTAATTCAATCAATTTTGTAACCGGAACTTGGTTTGTACAATGCTGTGTTTACGAGGTATCTTGTTTATGGTATTTCTGAAGCTGTTCTGTATCGATCGTAATATCTAATGATTAAGAGAGAGGTCCCTGGCCGTGCCATAAACAACAAGGAGATAAATTTGAACAATTATTTCGTGGCCCATTCGTTTGGAATAGTCTATTTTATTCGATGGCCTCTTACACCTACGCTTTTGAAACCAATCTATGGTAAAACAAAAGGTAAGTTCCTTCTTTTGCAACAAGTTTATTTATTATGATTCAATTGCAAGCGCTTGGCAAGTTATTGTGTATGGCAAATAATTACTTATTTTATAAGTAAAGGTTAAAGAGAAGAAATTATAACTTTTCTAAATTTCTTTGCTATAACAGTTACGAAGATAAATTTTTCGGATTTTATCAACACCTTAATTTACTCTAAAGAATGTGATTACCATTTATTTTACTATAAAAACATCATTTACTTGAGACACTGTTAAATTAACCAGCATAATCTCTGTAAACGTCACTGTATTGGTATAACCGTCAGCTTCAAAACACACGGCTGATAGCAAATAAAATGTTTATTCATTGCCCATTCGTTTGTTCATATGACTTCATTCCACAACGATGTGAACCATGTAATTTAGTTCAAATGAGGCAGTTTAAGAACATTATCGTATTTACATTTTAAATTATCAACATACCTACTTATCTAAATAAATGAATAAAAGTCAAATCGAATGGACCGTTTTTCGATCAAAGATTTGGACATATTTTTCTCGATACGCCCGGAATAGTCGACATTCCGTATCTAATAACGTGAAATGGATAAATATTTGAATAATTAACAGTAGATTTTGATTTTGGTTCAATTTAATCCTCTTTATATATATTGATATGTATGTTAATAAAAATACGTGTTTTGTTTTTAGGTTTGTCATTGAGATAATAATGTTGTGATGATTTTGAATTTTTCTTATTGTATAAGATTGTGTTGTTACGAATTTAATTACTTACTAATTTAGGAATCGTTCTTTGTTTTCATTATTGAAACAAGTTAGTCAACACGTAAAAAAAAAATTGCAATCGGTTTATGCAATCGGCATAGGAAGTAATTTTGCAAAAAAAATGGTGATCGAGCAATATGAAACATGAATAGAATTTTTTAACTAATACTAAAGAAAGTTTTCAAAATTTTTATTAACGTTATTTTCGCTAAGACCATTGCTGACCCAATTCTAGTGCGATTTTATTATTTTGGGTATACATTTTTGTTGTGAAGAACATTAGTACTTTTTATTTCTTTGAAGCAGAAAAATTATTCAAAGAAAAATTTGTTAAACGACCCGTCATTGGAGTGGGTGCGTTATAAATAATTATCACAAGCTATTTTTAAGCTACACATTCGTGAAGTTGTTATTTTTAAGGACTGTTTAAGAATTCAAGCAGTGCCAGTCAAATTGATCGCAACGCAGTTAGAACAACATGGTCGCCAGTACAATGCGAACGAATAAATTTGTGTGCGAATTTGTATCCATATATATCACTAAGGCAAACTAATGAAATGTAGACACTATCACCGTCTTATAACGTTGTATTTTGTTTGTTTGAAATTGGTAGTTGCAACCTTTTGGGTTCATTATAGTGATGCGAATCAGCATGTTTGCTGCGAGTTTGTACGGGAGTCCAGTGCAGGTGACAAATAGTCACGCCATACTGGAAAGGTCGGAGGCGAAGCGACATCGATGTTTTTATTTGTAAAATCGATGACTTAATGTTAGTGATGGGGTATCGATATAGGGAACAAACGAGTCATTTGTAGTTTCGATAACTTTTGTTATATTATTTTGATAAATTGTGATAAACAAAGTTGTGAATGATATTGGTATGAAAGAAATAAAAAAATGACTATGGTATTTACAGACTTCACTAGTTATGATACTAATGGTGTCAACAAAAAAATTAATAGGTTTGTGTAACACATCATTTTAATATTAATCTTAATTAAAATGAATACATCGATACCATTTAAAGCTGCGGTCATGTCGCACATCTCTCGGCTTATAGATTCATATCTTTTAAATGTATGCATTCAGCAGTACATAATTCAGGATTACAAATTGTTTGTTTTAGGGAGAGACACCAAATGTATTGGCGCGATTTCAACTTAAAAGGGTGGCGATAAATATATAAGAATCTGATGAGGCATTGCGAAATGTAAGGTCGTATGTTTTTTTTTCACCATGATATTTTTCTTGTTTGTCTGACAAAGGGCAAGGAATTTAAATCTGTTTTTGAATACAGTCGTCGAAAATGTTTATTTAGCCTTTTGTATAATCGTGTTTGCTTGGCAAATGAATGATTTAAGCGCTGATTAAATTTTATTTATGGTTCGGTTGTAAGTAGTTGTATTGTACGCTCGAGTATAATAGTTATGGCTTTGAATTTGTTTACTGCAAATATTCCCAAATTGGATTTATTGTGTTCAACGTCAGGTTTCGCTGGGAGCTATAACAACGATACAGTTTGTAGTTGTGAAATAATAACTTGTTACGGTTGAACCGTTGGTGTTATATTGATGTATTGACTTCTAAGTGCATTACGCAAGGATACAGTTACAAATACTTACTACAAGATTACCGTTATTTATATGAAATAGGTATGTACCTGTTATAACACAGAATTCGCAAACGAGCATGCAGATCACCTGATAATAAGGTTACTTTCACCCATGGACATCTGTTATAAAGAGTATTAGAGTCCTATGTGAAGTCACAGATGCTTTAATAGCCTTGAAGTCTAAGTTGAAACCTTGTTTAATTGTCTATTACCACACTTTATAACGCAGACCACAGCATCATTTAATACTGTTTTTATAATTAAGGTAGAAATTGATGTGGGGTTTACCATTTAAGTAAACACTTTACTGTAAGTATTAAGTTACTTTTTACTTTTGTTTATTTTTGCTTCATTAGACGAGAATCATTGCTAAATGTAATGCATATTGTTAAAAATAGTCGTGGAGTGAATGGTACAAAATCAATTAATGAAATTTATAGTAGCTCTACTTAGCTTGTGTATATGACGACCCGCGTGGCGGAGCGGTCACCATACCGGTCTGACACGCAGTGGGTTCCGGGTTCGATCTCCGATCAGAC
>DWRA01002533.1:0-13812 GCA_018250295.1 Spathilepia clonius
TTATATTTATATACATAGAACAAATTATTTTGTGCAATATTGTAAATAGATTTTATTTAAAATAACCTAAAATTTTATCTGGGGCATTCCAAATTAATCCTCAGGGGTACCAACGCAGCTGTGGTCGACTACAGGTAGGATTCTAGTCTTATCTGTGGTGGATCACAAATGTCCATGGGCGGCAGTTGCCATTTACCTTCAGGGGGACTGCATGCTCGTTTGCTACTCCATTATATATATAAAAAAATATATATATAATAAAAAAATCCGAAACGGGCAAATTTTGGGTATTTTTCGATTTAAGAATCCATTTACTTATTAATTAACTATTTTACTTCAAATTTCAATCTCTTGCCTTATTTAAATGTTATCTGAATAGGTTTAGACATCTTTAGTTTAATTGTCATCACTGTTAACTCTCTTGTCCAATGCTGAACACGAGAACCCTTTGCAATGCGTCAGATTATCTAATCTTACAGATGTCCATGGGTGGCAGTTGTCAATTACCATCAGGTGGACTGCATGCTCGTTCGGTACTTCAATGCAATATAACAGACCATATTCCGCGTACCTATTACTTTTAAGTTGAAAACGTTTAAAATAATCAGTAATTTAATTATCATTTCCAGCCGACCCCCAATGATGAATGGGTACGGAAGCAGCAGTTCGTCGCATGACGTCAAAGCCGAGGATCTGAGCGCTAACGACACTCAAGACATCAAGCCTAATATATACGCTCTCAAGAACGAGATGCAGGCTTCTGATTATTCTAATAAAGGTAAGGTTGGTTCACCCAATACTCGATGAAATATAAGGAAACTTAAGGGTTGTAGCCCTACAGAAGAGGTATAAATTGTAATTGTACAGAACCTTCTGTGGCTCGACCAGGCTACCTACTTCTTCGCTTCGACTTCGCAACGCTACTTCTGCCTAATAACAACAGTTTTAAGCGCTGTTGTCTTCTAGTTTGAAGGTTGTAGTAAGGGAGCCATACTTATGCGAGGCGTTCCAAATTAGTCATCAGGGATAGCAACGCATCTGTGATCGACTTCAGGACTCTTTATCTAGCTGGGTTGATTACAGATGTCCAAGGGCGGCAGTGTCCACTTATTATTTGTGGACTGCATGCTCGATTCCTATTTCACTACGAAAAAAAGATTTAACATTTCATAACGAAAACGAATCAGTAATTCCTCTTTAATAGTTAGTAATGAATAATAATTTCTATTTAAGGAGCCGATTACACGAATAACAAGGAATCATCAAGCAACCGCTCTAGCGAAACCAGCCCTTACGATGACTACCCTCGCTCCGACGATAGATATCGTCCCTCCATCTCCCACATCAAGGACGAAGCCGAGAACTTATCGCTTAATGAGCAAAGATCTGATAAGTAAACATTAAATTAATGTTGAGATGTAAGAGATATGTTAAAGATCTTGGAAATGGTGTTAAAATTAATGAAAATAAGATAAATCTCAACAAATGACTAAATATTGGCGAAGTTAACGAGATAGATGTTACAATACATGATATGGAAGATAGTGGTTTCATAGATCATGATTAAAGTTTTTGAAAGTACAGAGAAAGAAAACCAAATTGATTTAGCAATTTTAATGATAATGATTGAAGTTATCATTCAAAGGAAACAAAAGAATATATGACATCAAATCCAAAGTTGTGGATATAATGAAGATCTGTGGGGTATTCAATCATTAATGATCATCGATCAATGATTAATAAATGATACCTTGGACGTTTTTAGCCAAACAAGTGATTGTAGTGAATATACGAATCGTGAAGTGTCGTGGACTTAGAACTGAATTTATAGAAATAGGAGAAATATCCGCGTATGTGGACGAATTTCAACGTATTCTAGGATTAGAGATATCACAGTATGTAATACATTTGTATTTACGGGTGTAGTTCTATTTCAGGTTAGTAGTGGAGACGCCGTTTTCAATGTGTTCACCGTTGGAGTAGCCCTTTTAGGAATAACCAAATATTTTTTTCAATTTTTCAATTGGCCCGGTTTTAACGGGATTCTTTGAAGTATTATAGTTTTTATATTTTTATTCTCCTCTAAGTTCATCGCTATTTTCGTTAGTAAGTTAGTAGGTAAATAATATTTCGAATTGTTGGTTATTATTAATTAAGTGTTAGGGCAATTAGGTGAGAATGATTATCGTGACAGTCTTGTAACCTTAAAAGGTCCATATCAATATTTAAAAATATTTAATCATTACGTGTAAACAAATAAGAACAATAAGTAGTTGTATCGGTTCGTCTAAGAGTATACTTTAATACGCTAAGCGTTTTTGTTGATGCCAGACAAGATTCGGATACTTTTCCTTGTTGATGGTAGGAGCGACTGAAATGATTTCAGATAACGGATAATTAATTTCAAAATCATCATTTTCAACATCATTGGAATCATTGAAATCATGATCGTGATTTATTGAAGGTGAAACGTCTTATATTTCGATGCCCGAAACACCACCTGCACCTATTTCTGCCTAACAACAGTATTAAGTGCTGCTGTGTTTGGTTTAAAGGGTGTGATAAGGGAGATTTTTTTGATGCGTTCCAACTTAGTTCTCAAAGACAGCAAAGCATGTGTCGACCTCAGGTAGAACTTTTATCTGGAGTTGCCTACGCTATATGTCCATACGTCAGTGGCCACTTATCATTAGGTGGACTGCATGCTCGTTTGCTACTTCCATCATGTGTAAAGAATTGAAAATAGATAATAAATTTGCAATTTAAGGAACTTATTTTACTACTATGATGTTCATGAGGACACTGTTTAGAAAAAATGTGATAAAAAGAAAGATATAGACAACAAGCTTTCTATAGATCCATTGACACAATATTAAATACCTGATAATGAATTAATACAGCAAAGATCGTTAATTAACGAATTGTTAATAAACAATATGTGCTATATTAATTCGAACAAATCGTTAATTAACTTAATTAACGAATGAATAAAAGTCTATCAGGAATTTTCTGCTAAGCACAGAGCAAAATGATGGGTCTAGAAGCATGAAATTTTGAAAACTCATCAAAAATGAGCACTACGAAAGGATTTTTGAAAATTCATTTCCAAATGAGGCTAAATATGGGGAATAGCTTGTAGTAAGGTAAGTTTCTGTACAAAAGGTCACTCCATCAACAAGGACAAAAATTCAAAGGGTCTCAGAGGCATATTTTGCAGTGGAGCTTGAGAATTATTTTGCAATTAGAGCCACGGAATTGATTTTAAATGATCTGAAAATATTTTTAGCTATGCAATTTTTTTATCAAAAGTTTATTTTCATTACCCTCCGTGCCATATTTCGATGGTACCTACACATTTGCTTTACCAATTCCGAGGAATATTTTACGTTCTCGTAAGTTTAGGGTGTAAATATTTATCATGATTTTCATGAGATGTAAATTGTTTAAGAAAGTATAAATTTAGACTTGTGTACACGTTCTTATTGCAGTAAATTATGCATATTAAATCGTTCATGTTGTAGAGAATTTAGAAATTTAGTAGTAAATTCCCTATACGAATATTGATAGCCGTTTTTGAATACCGATTTCTTTGCATTTCATTCGACGCTGCATTTACAATTTCCATGTGTGGTTAAAGGGTGGAATATCATATCACAATAATTATATTAATAGTGATAATATTTTAGACCTGTAATTCGACGGTTATTTCATTGTATATTCAAACTTGCATTTAAATTAGTTTAGAAGTACATCGCACGTTTATTACAACTACTTTTGTTGTTTGATCAGAAAATATATTTCATAGATGTATACTTAAAGCTTTATTTGATTTAGGATCTTTATTTGGTATAATGTTACAAGAAACTTAATTATTTTTTAGTTCATCGGTCGGAAACAGTTTTGGAATATTCGAAGACTATAAAAGTTTTCAAATCTTTGAAATAAAGGTATTAGAATTTATGATTTTAGACTTATATTATGACGGAATTGATACATTTTGTTATGTAATGGGTACTCACGATACGATGTTTTTATTTCTTAATTGCCAATATTTCGACCCAGTAGCATGGATCGTGGTGACGGTCACGTGGTTCGGAGTTCCGCCGTAACATCGTATCGTGAGTACCCGTTATTATAATTTTTCCTCTTCTTCTTCTCCAGCTCTTTTAAACTCATCAATATTAATTATGATGACGGTTTAAGCGCTCGTAAGAAATTAATGATCACTTGCTATAACCGTGAAGGAAAACATCGCGAGGAAACCTACAAAACTGAGAGTTCTTTGAAAAAGTTCTCAAAGGTGTGTGACGTCTACCAATTCGCACGACCTAACCCCTCTCACTGAGGGATCAGACCCGTGCTCAGCAGTGGGACAGTAATGGGTTGACGATAGTTTTAATACCAATAACAACGGTGAGTAAACACGTAAATTTTATGTTTAGTAACATGACTTATTTTAATCGTCATATGTAGCATTTGGGTTGACAATAGTTTTAATAATGGTAACGAACGCAAGAAAATGAAACAGGTAACTTTTATATTTAGTAACAAGACTTATTTACATCATATTTAGCATTCTCATATTTTCAGGATGAATCTTAGGAATTTCCTTGAATTATGATAAGAATCTTAATAATAATTTATCGGATCTGCTATTGTTAAGTACATATCTATTATGTTCCGGATAATTATTTACATTCACAATACAATTGTGATGGCTTTATATATTTACAGATTTATCTTATAATAATATATTTAAATCAATATTTATTTTTCATCTAGAGATTAAGCAACGTTTATGATTTTCCTATTTCACAATTTAATAGTATGCAGAAGTTGAATGTAGATCTTTGATAGCATACTTTGGATAGATTGAATATTAATAACGCGTGATAGTTAAAAATTAACAATTTAGTTTAATGACTAGCTATGGTTAAAAAACTCACCGTTGACGACCCGATCGGAGAGGTGATCACACCGGTCTGACACGCAGAAGGTTCCAGGTTCGATCCCCTGCCAGACAGATATCTATACGACGAATTTTGGTTTCTGTTTTGGTTCTGGGTGTTTGTGTATTCACCTTTGTGAGTCCATAGGTTTACGAGAGGTAGAAAGCCTTTAGTGATTAGAAAATTGGAGGTACAATTTTTCAACTTTTCTGCGTCCTTAAGGTTGACTGGCAGAAAATGCTTTTTAGCATTAAGTCCGCCTACTGTACCACAATTAATTTTTTAGTCAATAAAGAATAAATAAATAAATAAAATAATTACCGAGATCATTTTTCAAGTAAACATTATAATACGCATATAGCACGCCGTGAATGTATGCACTGCAAGAGGCAGGGTCGCCGATTTTGAAGGTGCGGAATCGCATCGTGTTGTTTGTTGTCACTAAGAATTACGCTGTGGTGTGACGTGACTCCAAGTCGCGTGTTCGGTGACGGATGGGCTGAGCGGTGGCGAGTGGAGGATTAATGATGGCAGAACGGATTTCTGTCAAAGCTGTCAAGCGCACTTGTGCGATGCGGCGCCCACATACCATTGCTACTTGTATTGGTTTCAATAAAATCTTAGAAATTTATAAATACTTCTACTTTAAGAATCGGCCTTCGTCCACATTCTACGTACCTGTCCAAAAAATAAAATGAATTGAAGATGATGAACCAAAAACCAACCAAAGTAAACCAAACCAAAGTAGGTATTACATACCTTGTAATACATAACCTAGGTCTTTAAACTTAAATTTGTTAAAAACTCGATATTTTTGCTATAGGGCATGGATATTTCAGCCGATTTAATTTTGATGGATGATGGATTAATTCTAGTCGCATTGATGAATTTTCTATCGCTGTCCTGGATTTATTTTACGTTTTCTCTTTAAAGTAAAAAACATAAACGTAAATAAAAGACTCAAATAAAAATTAAAACACTCGCTTACACCTTAATATAGTAAAGGGTAAAAAGGGTTAAAACACTTTGTTTTATAAGACAGTGGGCATATGCCCAATATATAAAAGAATAGAAAGACAGGTAAAAAGACAAAACAATGAAAATCACCAGATAATACAACTAACAAGTTACTTCTCTCTATCTCCTTTCAAATTCTTTTATACCTTAACTCGGCACGAATTTCAAAATGAGGACGTTACTTCGA
This sequence comes from Spathilepia clonius, assembly GCA_018250295.1. Taxonomy (NCBI): domain Eukaryota; kingdom Metazoa; phylum Arthropoda; class Insecta; order Lepidoptera; family Hesperiidae; genus Spathilepia; species Spathilepia clonius. The sequence continues at coordinate 6,154 of DWRA01002533.1, forward strand.
ACAATGGGCTTCCACGTGATGCCAGTCAATCTCGAGCCGTTGTATCTCATTCGGGTACTAGGAGGGTCATTTATTACATCAGTCACCTCGCTCATCCGTCACCTACAACAATGACAATGGACAATGTCGCCCGCAGGGTGGATGTGGCTAGCCCGTCCTTAATATTTGAAAACAAGGAGATCTATGTTTTGTCCTAGATACTGTGCAAAAGATTTATTAACTTTTTATGTATCGCAATAGGTGTATATATATCGATTATGATGCGTCGGTAACATCAGAAATAATTTTAACATCATGCGTTTTTAAGGTGATATAACTCTTGGTTACCTGCAACATTAAAGCTGAGTGGGAGACCTTTTCGGTATAACTTTCTTTCTTTTAATATTTTAACTAATATTGTTCCTTTGTAATTTTGTTAATTTTTCTTTTATATTTATGTTTTGTTTTTTTATTTTTTTATGGTTAAGTTTACCGAATAAACTTTTTCTTTCTTTCTTTCTTTCTTTCTTTCTCTTTATGTTTCGACGCCGTAGGTACCACCACCACACATATTTATGAGCAATAACTGTAATGATAATCGGTACTGTCTTCTGGTTTGAGGGGACAAATTTCTCCGAGGCATTCTAAGTTAGACCTCAGGAGTAGCAACGCATCTGATGCCGAGCTGAGATAGGATTTTAATGTTATCTCGGGTCTGGGATTACAGATGACCATGGACGGCAGGCGCCACTTACCATCAGGTGGACTGCATACTCGTCTGCTGCTTTTATACAGTAAAAAAAGTTCCAACGTTATAGCAATGCATTACAAGGATAGGAATAAGTACCCATTCTACTACTATCATGTTCGTAAAAAAATGTAGATAAGCGTTGAAGCTCCATGTGTGGTTTGCTTTATCTACTGCATTGTTTCTGAAATAGGGGTCGTGATCCCCCTTAGAGGTCGCGACCTCTCACCGGAGTCTTACAAGGGTCGTGACGAGGTTGTGGTCTTGTGGTAATGTATAGTGTTGCAATAACGTTATGATAGGAGAGTAGGAATACTAGCAAAAAATTCAACTAATCTAAGCACAATGTTGTAGTTAAAAAAAAATTGATAACTTCAAAACATGGACTAGAACTACGAAATATGATTATATGAAGTAGGTTCTTCGAATTATAGAACTTTTTAAACTAAAAGATCCATCTAGCGGAAAAGTATATAACTTAATGAATTCACCGACGACCGCGTTGAAAAGCTTAAGCGTATAGAATTGTGCGCAATGCTACTAGATGTCGCTGTTACTATATAAATAGAAATATAACTTAGTTTTGATTTTTTGTTATAGATGGCACCACAACAAACAATTTCAAGTTGAAAGTACATTTCGCTGAACTTAAGATCTTAAGATTCAATCACAGGTAATATTATTTTTTTTATAGCGTATTGCTGACATTTGATGTATTTTGCACATACACTACTTTTTAAATACACGTTTGTAGAAACTTACTACACCAGTTATAACAGCTTCTTATAATATTTTTTGAAAAAATATGCATTAATAAAGACATATTTATCCACTAAACATTTTACATTGTCTTGAATTATTTAATTAATAAGATACTCCTAATTAATGAATACATCTACTTCTAAAAAATTAGACTCGAAACGAGCACTATATGTATATTAATATCTACTCATTTTACTCCACAAGTTAAAGCTTTCACGGAAGAAGGAATTGTCGCAACTAATGCCTACATTTACTACTAAAGCAATCAAGATTAACGTTGCGCGTACCATTCCTGCTAAATACCATTTAACCTATCAAACTGTCAGACCAGCAGTATCTGAACCTAACCACTTACAAAATACTCTCACTCGATCGCTTCCACCCAGTAGCAGAACTCGTAATTGAAATAGAAAGTGCACTCCATTTCATTAAAAACTTATTACACGCTTACATGTCGTTATATCATTAGCGTGCGTACGAAAATTTCGCCTCTAGCCAATCATTGATACGCCGGGGCAATACAAAGAGGCCGGCTTGACATATGGGAGAAAACGTGAAACACTGACACCGATCGCCGATGCCAACCTCAGATTTGACCCGAAGCATTCTTATAAGGAATCTACCCGTTACTCATTCAGCGTCCGTTAGGGCTGTCACGCCTCTAATACGGCAAGCGATAATGGTGCTACTGGTTAAGTGCGCTAAAAATGATAATAGACTGTGAATGCTCACTATTTCATGCATACGGAAATGTAGAATGTTTAGGAAACCGTGTGAAGATTGTTTTTCTACGAAACATAGAAGTGTAGTACAATTAACAGGGTTACCTAACATTTTTTGCATCGAACAAGACATTAAGCAATCGGTCTAGGTCGTTACAATTAAGGCAACAGTTAACCCTTAGCCAGCAAGTAGTACTTTACTTATCTGCTCTAAAACAGATACCACAAGTCAGATAATTTACTTCATTACTGCTAAAATATCAAAGTGAATGATTAAAGTCGATAGGAACCGAAATAGCAAACATCGTCTTAAGAATATACGCACATAAAGTAACATTTAGTGTACATAAACCAAACAGTAAATAAAAAGCATGCTAATGATAACAATATAAAAACAAACAAATGCCTAGGCACATTCTAAACGCCCATTGTTTTCAGACCACGATCTGTAAACAAGCAAGACGTTAAAAACTTCAATAGCATGTTTAACGATACGGCTGGCGCCATCTCTTATCAAATACACGAAATTTACATTATTTTTTGTCAACCCTGCATTTCGCATCCATCTCTAGGAAAGCAAAGATATAATGAAACAGGTTCAAACTGTGATATACAATGGTTATGAAGATGGTCCAATGATAGCAACCCAGTGGTTTTTTGCGGTCTAGGGTCAGCAGTGAGTCATCGTTTCTATGTCAATTAACTGTACCGTATGAGCGGGTTTTTGTTACAAATAACTTCTTGTAGCGCGCACTCGTATTAACATCAATACTAATGCGTTTCTGAAGCAACTAGTTTTGTTGCTTAGATTAGTTAGGCGGTAGATATCGTTTCATAGTGGGTTTCTTTTGTGTAACAAACTGAATTGTAAATTAATTAGCTATACACTGCAATCTAATTACAATATAGTACAATTACTGTTAATTAACTTATACACAAAGCAGAGCAATATATTTACATATGTTTTCTCGGAGCCAGGGATTTGGATGTTTCTGTTTGACCCAACGTTTTACTTAAGAAATATAAGTAGCAGAGATGCAGACAAAGATAAAAGCAGAAACAGCAGACGAAGCAGCAGGGTTTACCCATACATTCTGCGCTATCTGTGCGTGGTGGCAAACGCAGTAGATGCAATAACTCGAAAGGTAGTAGAACCAGTATAGTTTTATCGCGGAGGTATCACCGCCACACCTATTTGTAGCGATATAGTCCTTGCGTTTCGGTGTAAGGGTGTAGATTCCGGCTGACTCACATAATGAGGTGACCATCTTGGTCCTAAGGTGTAACAATGCAGCAGTAATCAGCATTAGAAAGAAATGACCTCTGCCTATAATATTGGTTACAGATCAGGTGGTCTGTATTCTTGCTGCTTCAATCTTGGAAGGAACTGCAAATCATCTTCAAGGCTTTATTACTTTGTTGCATCCTGCAATATCTAGAATTACAGGAGTTCTATAGTTTACTAGCAAAACTGCCAATTATTTGTATAAGTTACATGCTTCGAGTATATGAAGTGAGAAAAAAATTAAACATCACACATCCAAACACATCAATTCTTGTTGTTTTGTGGATGAATTACTCGAATTGTTTTCAAATCATAAAGGAAATATCTGTTTTGTATTTCTCTCATCGAAAATATCAAATCTTTTTGCATGTAACCCTAATTACCTCTGCCCATTCCAGTTGGAAGCATCAATCATGTTCATTTGAGTTTTATTTTTATATCAATTTTTTGATTGCGAATGACAGGTTCGTGTTTGCTGATAAAATCGAGAACTAATTCGCTTGCTCCAACAAATTGAGGGCAGAATCGCAAATTTAATTTACTCTCGATACCAAACATTTATTTTTCGCTTTGTAAGTTAATTTCCATGGCCTCGCTAATTTTTAATACAATTGGTTATGAAAAAGTTACGTGAATATTCATAATTTTTTTGTAATAAAGAACTTATATGAATAAAGAAGTCATTAAATAAAGCAGCAAATTCATAAAACGATTATTTCGAAATAAAGTTTAATCTTGGTCTATTTATTTTAGTTCAAGATAAAAATTAAGGGTAATTTTTCAATCAATGAAATGTAAATGATTGAATGTCGACAACTGGGACAGACAGATTTTATCTGTTCAGTACATTACCCCTAAACATTAGTGCATTAGTCATGACAAAAGAGATCCAATAACAATCGAATAATTAATTAGGCGACAGATATCATGCCAGTCACCACTCTACGATAAAGTAAGTTTGTAATAATAATAAGCTTTTAAACTACAAGCGCGGTTCATACTGCACCCGCGCTTGTAGGTTGTCTTTTACGGCTTAGAACTTTAAACGACACATTTTTTATTTAAATAGTAAGTGACAACTGCCGCACTGTACATTTATAATCAACCTCTGATAGAATCAGAGCTCAGACTCAGATGCGTTTGGTCTGAAATTAGTAATTTTCACATTTATATATTTGTACAAATAAAGGTCAATTGCAACTCCTCATAAATATCTTATCCCACACGCAAAATTAACTGTGATGCCGTTACTCCAACAGTCACATCACCAAGAGTCAGGTCTCAGCTTCAATCGAATAATACGTTCGAATTGCACATTATGATATTTTCTTAACTGATTGCGACTATTGTGATAAATAAAAAAAAAAATACTTCGTGTACTATGTTATATATCGTATGTTATCTATCGATCGTTAGGAAATTTGGTAGGTATGTATTGTTTTTCATGTAGAAAATTAGCATTAGGTATACACATACCTAGCCTACGCGAGCGGAGTCGCGAACACAGCTAGTTATAATTATACCGCTGCATTTGACAAAATAATTTCACACATTACATATTCATATTTCTACGAAAACCAGATTAAATCTACAAAATAACATTACGTAATGTATATCAGAAATAAATTCATAAATTCTATAAAGTCTCCTTACATTGGTTGACATTTAATCATGATCTCACCAGTAGAAAGCAATATGACGCAGCCTTAGGTGGGTCCAGTTTGACTCATTAGAATGACGTAAGGTTATTTTATCTGGAACCAAATAAAATAACGGAATGTTCAATTCATAACAATTTATATTACTCTTTGCAAGAGTCATTTTTAACGATAAAGTGTTTTATAACAAAAAAGTCTAACTAATATAATATGTTAAGGTAGATTCTCTTAAACCCTTATTCTAGCTAACAATAGCGCCCTTTATTAATATACTTCTTATAAATGAATCAATGTATTCAATGTTTTTCCCACCAGAGATCAACACTTGACAATTTCTGTCCAATAGCAATTTCTATCTTCAGTACTAAAAAAAATAATCAAGACTGTCCGCAAATTAATTTGTTTTTTCAGCTATACTACAGTTACTCGTTGTAGCTTCCACATATAATATCAAAGACAATAATATTCGTGAATCTTTGACCAAATCAAAACCATCTTATGAGTCCACTGACCGGCGAACAAAAAAGCCGCAGCGCTCTTCATTATGTCAAAAATCTACCAAATCAAATAAATCATGTCGATATTTCGTTTGATAAACGAGACGTACTGGTTTTCTTGTTAAGTACGTACCTGCCGAGCTTCGCTCTCCGTGTTCGTCTTATCATCTCTTGACATAATGTAGTAATCTAGTGTTGTGACAGCTAGTATCATACTGCTAGCATAAAGATAGCTCTAGATAGATTTAGGCCCGTTATGAATTAATCAATATATGTGATGTTTTGCCTACCAAATATCAAAATTTGACATTTTGTAATAGACAAAAACTGTCAAATTTCAATGTATGTAAAAGATTAGGTTGATTACGAACAATCAGCGATACTAAAAATGACAAATTTTTATCTTTTTGCAAATCTTATTTGAAATGTTAAATAAAGTGATTTTGTTATTAATAACGAGTATTAGTTGGCATAACAAAATTAAATCACCTTATATTTGTGTGAAAACGAATTTGTTATTGGAACTTATTCATAGATTTTGGAAAGTAAAACATTATCTAAATGTTTAAATCGCTGGAGAAATTTCCAAGAAACCAATTACATAACGTATTGGTACATTAAATTCGTAATTGCTCGTTCAAAGTTATGAGATATTATATGCTAGAGGCATTTAACTGTAGAACTAGAAAATATGCAGTATATAGTAGGAATAGAGATGACAAGTTACACGAGAAGGATAAGTGTCATCCATTACTAATCGGTAATAAGTCGATCACAAATATATATCAACTGTCAGTCAATCCCAAATGGTGTTAAGAAAGTTTTTTGTGTTTGTGAAACTAGCATGCCGTCCACCTGATGGTAAGTGGCAACCGACGCCTATGGCCATTCGTAATCTGCCCTAGATATGACTAAAATCCTACATGAGGTCTACCACAGATACGTTGCAACCCCTGAGGGATGCCTCGGATAAATATATCTTACCACCCTTCAAACCAGAAGACAACAGCGCTTAACACTGCTGTTATTATGCAGAAATAAGGGTAGCAGTGGTTGTGGCAGTTTTTCTACGACACATATTCATTTTCATGATTGCTTAAAGATACGCATCGATTTCTTTGTCTTCAGATAATTAACTATAACAAAGCCATACAAATATAGTGTGGTACAGTTTCACACGCTCATTCAATAATGATCGCCACTTGTTTGAAAAGAATACACAAGTGGCTACTCCTCGTATCTACTCGAACGCGGAAGACTTTAAGTCATTGTATGTTGATCGATAACCATATAAGTATTAGCACATATTGGTAATAACTATGATATATAGTTACATTTATATATTATGAATGATGACGCAATATCGCATAAGCAAAAATAAATTTCATTCACGGATATTTACCACGATTTATTTATTATAATAGAATGTTTATAAATTAAGAATAGAACAAAAAAAAACAGAAAATGTTAAACAGTACAAAGGAAAATAAATTCGAATAATATGTTAAAAAATATATATTTATAACACTGTCTATTTTGAGACTATAGGTTTGATTTGATTTACTTTAAAACATAATATATATTTAAAGCGCCACTTGCAATCCCTGTCCCTGAAATATACAGTAAGACGAACTTTTTATAAGTGACAAAAGTCGAAAATGAAACCGACTTAAATCTAAGAGAACGGTGTCTGATGACCAAGTCTGATCGACCTTCGTTCAGCACTCCTACCAGACTGAGTCACTATCGCCCACTCTAGCTAATCTCACAGTTATTAGCATTACGATTTTTGCATACAACCAGCTACCATGACCTCCAATATCGCGTTACATACCCGCATTAGGTGTTTGTTGCGTATAACTATGGGGGATCGTATAAAAGCAATTAACAACGGACCATGACACATTTTACGACACGGTTCAAGTTTTAGTTAATACAAAATAAACAATATGGCTGTATTATGAATGGTGTACTTTTATCTGTGATATTCCACGAAATATTTTGTACT
>DWRA01002534.1:0-13811 GCA_018250295.1 Spathilepia clonius
TCCTAATGTGGGGCCGTGAGTGTAGTAAGCGTAAATTGTAAATATCGTTGTGAAAGGTTAGTTACGTACCTGAACCACTAAGCGTTTTCTGGCATAGTAGTCAGTTTTTCCTTCACGACGCCTCTTGAACTTAACTTGGTACCTCTTGAAGTATTGTTTGTTCTTTACTACCTTGACGAAACCCTGTAAAATTCATGTAAAAGTTAAAAAATGTTCACTGGGATTGTATAGTTTTAAGTTGCTTGCTAGTATCAGAGACACTTTATAATCATGATTGTTGTGTCTGAACGCAAACCGATCGACGCAAAAGCATAGAACATGCCAAATGCATCTAAAGTTTACATCCTCGGCAACATCAGATGACGCGCATGTGTCAAAATTTCATCATAAAATTAAGCAAAATTTGTAGTAAATAAATAATGAAATTCCATCCTTACATATCGATGTATTATATTTAAGAAAGTAATATTCTAAATACAATTTATAGCAAAATGACAAATGAATGGTAAAAGAAACGACTAGAGACTGACAACATATTGCATGCCGAATTTAATCAAGAATTTCCTATCACATCACTTAGTAAAAGTAAAGGTATGAGACATTAATCAATCAAACACATACATGAAAAGATGCTTATTACATTATTTATAACTAAACTTACCATTTTTATTTATTTTTAGGAATCGTTACACTTCGGCTACGCACCGTAAAGCCGTACGTAACCGGAAAAAGGACTTGTCAAACTTGTTAATGAAGTGTTGCAAGTTGAAACTAGAAATATTTCAACATGTAGTACAGATTAATAATAGTATTTATAAATAAGTACAATTAACTTTAAAGTAAATAACGCAAGTAATATTATTAAACAACAAATAATCATTGTCGAATTTATTAATCAACTATTCTTTAAAATATTTCATACTATTGTATTTTACCATTGTTGTTCGAATTTGTGTTAGTTTGGCAACATAGTAGTTTTTCACAAATAAGTGCTCTTTTTCTTTTCTTTGTTTATGGTTCGTTATGGCTTCCTCCTATTCATATCCTGAATTATTTTTGGCGGGTTTTATATTTACCTTGCCCTTTTTATATGAAAAGAGCAATGTTTTTCGATATTACCTTAAATTTTTATTGTATTATGTTTATGTTTTTATTACTTGTACAATTTTATTGCCCGTAGTGTTATTATATCCGCGCGATGTTACAAACCTAATGTAAGATATTGATTATTTTTTTTGCGATACAAATTTCGTGAAACTTGAATATTATATTCTAATATGTGAAAAATATGTGAACAGTGTTGCTTCTCGCTTCTGTCGCTACGCATCTTACATCGTTGGCATAGAATGGGAATTACGAGGATTAGAAAATTGGGATAACGAGGAATGCTTCATTGTGATATCGAACCACCAGAGCTCGTTAGACATTCTAGGTAAACTCTCTTAAAGTATTAATTAATAATCTTAATTAAATTATTCACTAATATCTTTTTTATTTTAAAGGTATGTTCGAAATGTGGCCGCGCATGAAACGATGCACAGTCGTCGCTAAACGACCCTTGATATATGCGGGAGCCTTTGGATTTGGAGCCTGGCTGTCCGGTTTAGTCTTTATCGACCGTTTGAAAACTGATAAAGCCCGACAACTTATGAGGGAAGCAACTGAAAGAGTCATACGGGAAAAGGTATGGTAGTAAAAATATAATATATTAGAAATTTAAAATATATTTTTTAATTCACCTTTCAACTGTATTGGTATTTTTTACAGACTAAACTTTGGATTTTTCCTGAGGGTGCTCGCTTTAACAAGGGTTGTATACAACCATTCAAGAAAGGTGCATTTTATCTAGCAATAGATGCCCAAATTCCAATAATGCCTGTTGTGTTTAGCCAATATTATTTCCTTGATAATCAGTCAAAAACCTTTGAGCCAGGTAAGGCACTTATTTATGTTATATTATTTTAATGTAATTGTTGATAAAATTGTTTTTAATATACAAGCTGAAATTCATCTTATATATTAAAAAAAATATTTTGATGTGAGCATATATATATTTTTTCTTTTTTCAAAAAATATTCTGTTTCTGACAATAAACCGCACAATGTTCTAACAATGATTTTGGCTAGAGAAATATTTTTCAAATCTAATTAATTATGCAGTTTTGGTCTTTATTAATTCCAAGTAGTCTTCGTTGTAGCTCTCCAATCACATATAAAAAATTTGGCTAGTTTGATGTAGTTAAATAACATTATAACTGAATAGTTTCTTTATTTGTGTAAATGTAGTTTTATTGTACTAAATTAAGTAAATAGTATGCTTTTTCAAATTTTTTAACTAAATAATTCATTAATTTCAGGAAAAGTTATTATAACAACACTACCTCCTATTCCTACGAAGGGGATGACTCGAAATGATTTAGAAACACTGTCTGAAATGGCACGCCAACAAATGATAGAGGTTTACAATGATAGCTCTAAAGACCTTGCAAGGCAGATAAAAGTTGCTGTTTAGGACTACAATTTGCATTAGTTAAGTGATTAATTTACGTGCACTGTGAAGTATATCTAATCCACACTAACTACAGGATGCCAAAGATTTATTATTAGTGCTTAGTTAAAACAGTATTTTGAACAATTTTTGAGCTTATTTTAATCTAGTCAAATTTATTTTTGTTTTACCTTGTATTATACTCAATTTATGCCATTCCTCTAGCTAATATTTAATGTATTTTGTTACTGTATAAAATCTTACTTCAATTAACTCGAATAAGATGTAAAGTTGTATGTTATTTTGTAGTGTATAAGAACTGTAATACTCATATACTTTAAGGTGAATATAAATAAAACAATGCATATGAATGAAGGAAATATCAAATATTTATTTGGCTAAGCCATTGATTTTTTTAATATAGAACATTTACACTTTGGGCTGTGTTTAAAGAATACAATGTGTCTTATATTGTGCGGTTGTGAGTTTGCATGTTTGAGATACTCTCAATACTTATTCTTATTAAACTCACTGGTAACATAACATGATAATACACATGAGATATTTCTATTGAATTTTAAATCTTTTTAAAATAGAATATCTACATTAAATTATAATTTTAGGTAATTTTATTTAAGAATCCCTAGACTTGGCTTCCCGTTGTTGGATTTCTTTATTAGTGGCTATGACTATTTATTTACATTTGTTTTATGAAATAAACCCTTATTGTAGTTTATATTGAATAAAGATACAAATGTTGATCGTATCGTTATTTTTTCAATACAATTAATGTCTCACTCGTTCCAATTATCCCCCCAACCTTCATTTTCATCTAAACTTTCATCAGGTACAAAGTTTAATTTACTGACAAAGTCTTGATTCTTATCAGTTTCAACAACCTTAACAACCTCTTGTTTTTCTATCACAGGCATCATGTCAGCAAAAAAATCAAATTCATCTGCAGTTTTTTTGGAATAATCAATTTTTTGATTCTTAATGTCTAATTCGGATATATCGACAATGTTCTTTTTCGCCTCTATTGCAGCTTTTTGCAATAAAAGTGTTCGGGTAGCAGGTTTATCTTTACTAACTGTGTCACTGATATTTAAAATACTATTCACCATGTATTCATTTTCACTCTCTATCACATTGTTTTCTTTATGTTCAATGCTATTGGATCTTTCCACTTTAATTGGTTCCAGATAACGATTGCTGTTCTCCCAGTCATCCCAATCTTCTTCCTCAATGACCATTTCCTCTCTATCATTAGTGTATAACTGAATAGTTGTACTTTCATTTTCTATGCTTTCACCTCCCACTGGTGAAGGTCTTTCGTTCAGTGATATTTGTTGTTCATAAGAAGATGAATTCAGGTCTGATGTCTCTTCAGAACAATGAAAATCGCCAAGGGCTTTATTTGATAAATAAAACTGTTCATTTAAAATTTTACTAGAAATGGCTGTGTTGGTCACTGAATTAGGTCGACCATCTGTAAAAAGCTTTGACCTTTTGCCGCCAACTACTGTGTCTGCACCTAGGATAGGTACTAATTCACTTAAACATATTAATGTCGACGCCACTAAACTGTCATCAGTGTCCTTTATACCAAGCAGTAACTGAAATAGAAATACATATCAAGTACAAAAATGTGGATGAGACATACCAAATCCTACAAACACTGAATTTATTGTCAATAAGAATTTTATTTACTTCGTCCTTAGGTACCAGAATATGGTAAGTAGAAAAATAAATGTTGATAGTTAAAATTAAATTCATTGTAAATCATGTACAAACCTCTGGAAGGATATGTTGGGAAAGTTCATCATGGGTAAACACATGAACAAATTTTGTAAAATGGGCCAAAAGCAACATTCTTATTTGACTGTCTCTGACCCCGAATAACTGCAGTAACCTTGGCTTAACATGTTCCTTAAATACACCCAAACTGAAAAATCCAGGTTGTTCACCATTGTGTGGTCTTTCTGAAATATCATTAGAAAAGATTTAGATATCAAAGAGTTAGAAAACACATAGAACATACTCATTTCCACATAATAACAATGTTAAGCACTACTGTATTCTGGTTTAAGGGGTATGGGAAATGAAATATATTTGTCCAAAGGGTTCCAACTTACACCTCAAGAATACTAACACAGCTGGAGTCGACCTTAAGTAGGACTCTAATTTTGTTTAGGGTTGATTACAGATGTCCATCGGTGGTCCATGGGTCCAGTAGCTTATCATCAAGTGGATTGTATGCTCGATTTTTTAACTCTATACAATAAAACATTATAATTACCATTTTTTGGTTTCAGTATAAATGGTACAACATCTTTTCTTGCTGTTTGGTCTAGAAGTGTTAATCTAGACAAAAGTAACCCTCCCAACTGCTTAGCTACTGTTTCTTCATCATAACATTTGAGCATTTCTAAAATATTACTGAAGAACTGTGCCTTCTCATCTTCACTTTTCAAAGGTAAAAAGTTAAGAAACTTATATATAGATATAAATTCATGATTGAAAAAATTATTCTGAAGAATTTCTGATAAATTCGGCCTTTTTGCAGGATCAGGATTTTGTAGCAAGTCTCTGCAGTATTTCTTAAATTCTTTTAAATGTGGCACTTCATCTGCAATGAAAAATGAAATTAAAATGAAAAAGGTGTGTTTATAATAACAAAGTACATTAACATTAAATAGACTTTTACCATCTTTTCTTCCTTTAAAAACATCATCTACTAGTACTGCAAACCCATATTGATCTACCTTGGAAGTCAATTCATATGAATCTTCATTAGGATCCACAGCTTTATCATATCTGTATAGAAAAATAAATGTATATCACAGATAATTGTATACATGATCTATCAGACTACCTATATCAGATATTTTATATAAATTATTTGTCATGCTTTCAATATTTTTTGATATACATATTTATTCAAAAGGTATACTGACAGCACTTCCACATGTCAAATGCAACTTTGGAGCAAATTCATTACTGGGAAAAGACTAACACACCAAAAGGCCCTTTGGCATGTTAGTCTTTTTGCCTTTTCAGTGACAAAATTGTCTATTAATAAGTACTTACAAATATTATTTACTAGGTAACCTGGCAAACATCGTATCGGCTTAGAATTAAACAATGAAATCAATAATTTTATTTTGTTCAATAAAAGTACCCTATGTCTTTTCTAATACCTCTAAGAATATATGTACAAAGTTTCATGATAATTGATCAAGTAGTTTTGGTATGAAAATGTAATAAACAAACTTACATTCACATTTATAATATTAGTAGGGATATTACCTGTGAATTCTGGAATGTTTTAAATACGCAGGATTCAATTCAGTAAATGGACATAAATATTGTAAGCCTCCAAGTTTCCACTGGCCATCACCTGACACATACACACATGATATGCTTACATTATTATGAGACATGCCCGCCTGGAAATAACATTTTTAATCACATCAATCATACATGAATGAACTGAATGAATACATGAAAGAACTGAATGAATACAATGTATTGGTAAGCTTATATACATCTTCAGTAAAGCTACCTGGAGAATGAATGGTAATAGAAAAAATCAAGTAGGGTTTTTTAAAACATGTTATGCTAGCTAATTTTATTGTTGCATTTTTCTACCCATGTCTGCTAAAGCTTTTGGCCATTCTTTCACATTGAAACCTAGCATGTAGTTTCATATAGATAGGGATTTTTCATCAATCGGTAGATATTTACTGCTGAGCATATGTGTGAATGAATTGAATGAATATGGAGTAGAGTGTGATCCATCAACTTCTTACTTGCATTCTTTAATACAAAGTTTAAGTTAACAGTTTTCAATACATGTAGACGACATATATTTTTTATTTCTTACCTGTTCATGAAGAAATACTAAGGCTTGTAAAATATTATTTAGACCAATGCATATTTGCAAAGGCGTTTGAGTGGCAAGAACATGTCCCAGGGGTTGCACATATTCTGTTGCTAAGTGGAACATTGATCTCTGCTGCCATGCGGAAATATATCGCACGATACATGGATGACGATATTTTAATAAATTCTATAACAAAATTGGTTGTAATTAAAGTTTTCCAATATATAGCAGAAAGTATTGAATTATTGTGTTATTTGCTACCTACATTGGAAAATTTTTCTAGAGGCGTAGATAAAGCCCACAATGGACCTAAAACGGCCTCTCCTTTAAATACGGACACGGAACCGTCACTTTTAAGGCTGAAATATCTGCAACTATCACTGATTGTGGCTTGATATTGAGACCAGAAATCGGTAGTATCTATAGGCTTTTCTTGTATTTCTAGTCCACTTAATTGTGACGACTCATTCCCCATCATGGGCGTGCTATAATTCACGCTTTTTTGCAAATATTTTCCATGTGTTTATATAAAACGGATGAATAATTTTCTATTAACAAAAAATAACTATTTTTTAACTCGTGTCAAACATTTGTCATTGTCAAAACTCAAAATGTCACATCCAAATCGCATTAAGATGTTCATATTTTTATATTATCTTACGGTCTTGACTTCTTGGCTCTTAGCCTAACTTTATTACTTGTCTAGTTGGAGTAAAAAGAAGAATTAGAGATGACTACTGGATTCTGGATAAAATATCATTCGTCCACCAAAATAAAATTGGTTAGAGAATACGACGTATATCAATAATATACAGAGTATATCCAAGCTTTATCTTGTCCATAGAACACTTTAAAATATACTGAAAATCTTGTCTACGCAGGACAGGGCAGCACTAGTTGTACTAGAATGTGTCATTGTCATTTATTATTGTCAGACTAATCAAGTCAGGGGTTGTCTGGGAATGCTAAGTTAAACATTCATTAACATGGCTTCGGCTTTAATTAAAAAAGCCATATTTTCTAATACGAAAGCTTTACGAAGCTCCATCGGGGTATTTTGTAATGCCACTCGAAACCGTAAGTGTTAGCGGTGCTTTTATAGTATTTTAACCTGTAGACATATACGATATCGTCGTTACGTCATAACATTACATTTTCAGACTGGAATTATCAGTACAAACCCGGTCCATATCCACGAACCCCAGAAGAGCGTGCTGCGGCAGCAAAGAAATATGGGATGACTGTGGAGGAGTACCAACCCTACCCGGAAGAAATGTGTTATGGCGATTATCCAAAACTGCCTGATATTGGTGGAGATTCCAAGGATCCTCACTATCCTTATGATTATCCTGATCTAAAACGGAATTTCAATGAACCAGTAAGTGTATTACCCATACAAATTATGACAATATTTCAATGTGTAAATAGAATATATAGTGATTTAATCTATTCCAATTTTGTTTTTAGATTCACGCAAGTCAAGAGATAATTGGAGAGGACCGTTACGATATTAGTATGAGACCCATACTTCCAGTCTGGCAGCAGTGGGTATGGTTCTTTGGTGTTTTGGGTGGAATGTATTCTCTTTACTACTACTTGGAGGATTTTAAGATGGGCAGACCTGTCACTCTGAAGCAATATCCAAAAGACGGGCCACATTACTCATTTTCTCCAAAGTAATGTACAGTTAGTTCAAATTAACATATAAAATGATGTGGTAATTATCAAAGTAGAACTTTTAAAATATGGCAACATTCATTATTTATCAGAGGAGTATGTAATTAGTTTGCTTGTTTTCTGGTTACAATAAAGAATATACAGTAAAGTTTTGTATTTCATTTATTACTCTCAATACTACGAGTTGATATTGACAATTTTAATATACCATTAAATCACGGTTCTTGTAAAATACAGGTATAGATTCTAATATACATTACACAGTATGATAATAATTAATAATGATGCTATTGTAAAGGTAGTCAAGCTCTTTGTAGTCTGAATGCACTGATAAGCTATGTTCTTGATTACATAGAATAGATACAAATCTCAATGGCATTTGGACCTACTTATGCAAAAAGGAACCAATCCACACATATGCCAAAATCATTAAAAATGCTGATGATTTTGAACAATATTATATTTGTGCACATAGAACAAATTATTGCGTACAATATTGTAAATAAATTTGATTAAAATTAACCTAAAATTTTACAGTATACAAAATTTTGACAAAAAATGGCTTATTCTCAAAACTGTCATTGTGTGGATTGATTCTCTTTTGCATAAGTAGGTCCATTTATTCTTCTCATTGTATCTCACAACCAGAGTCATTGCAAGGGTTTGGAACTTTTCTACTACTGTGGACTATTCGAAACGCATTGGATGAATAAAACTCCTTTACACCACCATGCACACCAAATTGCAGCAGTGTTAACACTGATGCAATTAGTCGGAAATAGGTGGGGGTGGTGGTACCGCCAGAGTTTAATCACAAAAACTTTTGCCACCTTCGCATCTCAGGCTAGATCTTAACTTTATAGCATGATTTTAGGTTTGAGCCGTTTACACTTTTCCTAAGAAAAGAATGATCCTAATGAATTAATCAAGTTGAAATTTTTTATTAATTTTTTCAACAACTCATTGTAACACAGATTATAATTTATTTGCTTATGGGTTCAAAATGCGCCCCCTGAACTTGAACCAGTAGCAGCCACCCATCCGCCAGCCCTTAGTTACTACACTGCTTGTGTCATCAGCTTACAAACATACAAGCCAACAAACTTATAGCTTGGTTATTTTCCTTTAGTTGCAGGGACTTATAACTCTTGAATTATTGGGTACAATCATAGGTACATACAATAAAAACATTTAAAAACTATATCTTAATATATAAATAATTATGTGCTAAATTACATTCTAATGTTTTACTTATAAATACTGGTGAAGTATTCATCTTCTAAATCATAAAGATCGGCCGCTATGTCATCTCGTAACGACATTAATTTCTGATCACATTCTTGTTGCTTTGTCCTGAACAGCTTAGAGTTCTGAGTGATTGCCTCATTGACAGATGGAAAATCATTCAATATAAGGTATTGCTTGATGTCTGATACTAACTTCATCAGTGATTCACCAGCTCTGACTGAAAGAAGATTATATTATTATTTTAGACTTATACTATCGCGGAATTTATACATTTTGTTATTAAAATGAAACACTCCAGTTGCATTGACAAGCACAAACTGACATTTATTAATCAAACAATCTCTACCCACATGTTTTGACAATCACTATTTCTCATACTAAATATTAATACATAACATACCTTTCCCTCATACAAATAATAATCAAACACATACTTAAACTTGAAAAATATAAATAGGTACAACACTTAGTCACTATGAGGTATCCCTATAATCTCAGGCCATCTTTCTGGTGGTGGTATTACGATAGGTGGATCAGGCGTTGATGATCTGGATCTTGGTTGATCAATTACTTCACGTTCACGACTCTGATACTGTTGTCTCGAAGCTCTAGACACAATTTGATCAGCATGACGCCGTACTAGTTCACCCACCTCCGTTCTCACCAAATAAGTACTAGGTCCTTCTACCATCTCTATTTGGCCCCTTTGCCATTTTGTACCAGGACCATAGTTTCGTACCAAAACGAGTTGATCGACCTGAAAGGTTCTACCAGAAGATCTTTTTGCAACCTCCTCTAACTGTACTTCACTTGGGCGTTGCATATTGTCTGGATGGAGGACAGATACGGCTGTTCTATATTTACGACCATTTAATATCTCTGCTGGAGTTTTATTCGTAGTACTGTTAGGCACAGTTCTAAGGGAATACAGGACTTTAGGAAGTTTCACACTCCAAGGTTCATTAATGTGTGATATCTTTCTCAATTTGTTTTTAAATGTTTGGATAGCTCGTTCTATGTGTCCATTTGTAGCTGGATGGTAGGGTGGACAAAAGATGTGTTTAATGCCATTTTTCCTCAGAAATGTGTTAAATTCATCCGAAGTAAAGGCCTTGCCATTATCCGACACCAACGTCTCTGGTAATCCTTGTGAAGCAAAAATTTTCCGTAAACACTGTATGATCACCCCAGAACTCATACTAGGAACAATTTCTGCCTCCAACCATTTACTATGGGAATCAACCAATACAAGGAATGTCTTTCCTTGAAACGGACCAGCAAAATCTACATGGATGCGGCTCCAGGGCGTATCTGTGACGATCCAAGCTTGCGGTTCTCGAGGAGGGTTGTTTCGTACCACTTGACACTGTTCACACTCTGCTACTATCCTTTCGATTTGGTTGTCCATTCCAGGCCACCAAACATAACCCCTGGCATAAGCTTTGGTCTGTACTATACCCGCATGAGGAGCATGCAGTAGCTTCAAGACGTCTTGTTGAAGGGATGCTGGTATGATGACTCTATTGCTCCATAATAAACAATCTTTATTGAGGGAAAGAGCCTCCCTTCGGTTCCAAAAGGGTTGTATTGCAGGATCCGAGTTAGAGCGTGACCAACCATGTAGAACCCCAAAAATAACTTTCTGTAATATTGGATCTCTTCGTGTCTCTGCCGCAATTTTGCTGGCGTTTAAATTCCATCCTTCTGGTTGCTCTTCTAAAAGCAAAACCTCTTTCAAGACGTCACTTCCTGTCGACGCTGTCTGGCGATCATTCCACCGGCTAAGTGCATCTGCATTCCCAATCTTTTTACCTGGTCTGTATTCGATTACATAATCGTAGCAGTTGAGCTTTAATGACCATCTCAACATCCTCGGTGAGATTTGACTCGGAATAGGTTTCCTAGGATTAAACAATCCCACTAACGGCTTGTGATCCGTAATGATGATAAACTTACGACCCGCCAAGAACTCATGGAATTTAGTTAACCCATACATAATGGCCAAGGCTTCTTTATCTATCTGTCCATAACGCCTTTCATGAGGCTGTAATGTTCTCGACGCCATCATCACAGGTCTTTCCGATCCATCATCCATTGTATGAGCAAGGACAGCCCCCAAACCATATTCCGAAGAATCACAAATAAGTAACAACTCTTTATTCAGATCGTAGCCAACTAAGGTGAGCTCTGAGGAAAGAAGGTCTTTTGCTCGATTAAATGCATGTTCCTCTTTTTCACCCCATGTCCAATTTGTTTTATTATCCAATAACCGATATAAAGGTTCAAGGAGTGTGGCTTTGTCCGGTAAAAATTTCTCATAGAAATTATAAAGACCCAAGAATGCTCTTAAAGATTCTTTATCTGTAGGTGCTGGCTTCTCACGGATCTCATTAACTTTTGCAATGGAGGGATGAAGTCCATTTTCATCTATCGTATGTCCCAGAAATGTAATACGGTTAGTTGCAAAAATACATTTCTTCAAATTAAGACGGAGTCCCATTTCTTGTAATTTCTGCAAAACACTTCTTAATCTGTGGTTATGCTCATCTTTGGTTCTTCCTGTAATAGCAATGTCATCAAGAAGGCAAGCCACCCCTTCCATACCAGCTAAAGCTGTAGACATAAGCCGTTGAAAAATTGCTGGTGCAGCGCTAACTCCAAAGGCTAACCTGTTCATTTTCATCAGACCTAATGGTGTATTCAAAGTCAGCAGTTTAGCAGTTTCTTCATCCACTTTTAACTGCGTGTAGGCCTGCTTCAGGTCTAACTTGCTAAATATTCTTCCACCACTAAGCTTTACAAAAGCCTCAACTGATGTTGGAAGCGGGTAAGAATCAACATCAATAGCTGCATTCACTGTGGAACGGTAGTCTCCACAAATACGTAAGGATCCATCTTCCTTCTTGACAATAGTCAGTGGCGTAGCCCATTTAGAAAATTTTACAGGTGTTAAAATACCTGCCTTTATCATAGACGACAATTCATCGTTGACCCTTTGCTTCAAAGGAAATGGCACAGGCCGTACCTTTAAAAATCTTGGTGTGGCCGTTTCCCGTACATGAAGCGAAACTTCAGGCCCTACATATGTTCCCAGTTCCTCCCTAAATAGATCAGGAAACTCTGTTTTTAATGGCTCAAGCTCTTCTTCAGACCAACATATGCCTGTAACTTGAAGGCCCAGTTTGTCAAACCAATTTCGTCCTAACAAAGTCGGTCCATTCCCTGCTACCACAATCAACTCACATTGAGATTCTTTATTTCCTAATTTCACTTGCACATGGGCTATGCCCAATACTTTTAACGAATCACGTGTCCATGTGACTAATTTTACATTAGTAGGGTAAAGGGGTGGTGCTACAGACCACAATTTCCTAAAAGCTTTTTCTGATATTATTGTTCTCGATGCACCTGAATCAACTTCCATAACAAGTTTAACTCCATTAATTAATAGCTCTACTGTTATGGGTTTCAAAGTTCCTTCTGAACAATTATAGATACCCATCATATCTTCTGTATCTGATGTAGAAGTTAACTTGTCTACTTCGCAGATCTGATTCACCTTACTAAGTTTCTTCCTACATACTGAAGCAATATGCCCTGTCTTCTTGCAGTAGAAACATCTTGCCTTTATAAATGGACAACGCTCACCCGCATTATGTTTTCTAGAACAATGTATACATTCACTTGCTATTATCTTTCCAATGTCCATTGGTTCCATGGTATTCGATGAGTTTGGCTTTGACTCGCTTGTGCTGGGATAGAGTTCTTGGATTGAAGCTTGATGATTTAAACATATCTGAACAGCATTTTCATATTCTAGATGCTTAGTCTTTAACAGCTCCCTCCGCAACCGGTCATCTCGCACCCCAAGCACCAAGCGGTCTCTCAACTGGCGCTTCAAATCTACAAAATTACATTTTGCACCAAGTAAGCCAATAGCAGCAACAAATTCTTGAATGCTTTCACTTTGTAACTGTCCCCGTCTGTGGAATTTGCCAGCTTCCAATATTTCATTCACATCCGGTTCAAAAAATTTATCCAACGCAGCCAAAATGGTGTGGAAATTCACATTTGTGGGTCTTTCAGGTACCAACAATGATGCAATTAGGCTATACATCTCCTTGCCACATTGAGATAGGAACAATGCTCGCGCTTTTTCGAGGTTCGTTTCACACACGCCAATCACCTGAAGAGCACATAGTAATTGTTCCTTGTAATCACACCATCGGTCAGTTCTTGGATTAAATTGGCCCGGAAGAGTGATATTAGCACCAGTCCACGACATTTTCCTTAATTTTCCTCAGTCGCCAATAAAATGAAACACTCCAGTTGCATTGACAAGCACAAACTCACTTTTATTAATCAAACAATCCCTACATGTTTTGACAATCACTATTTCTCATACTAAATATTAATACATAACAATACCAACCAGGCGCCATATTTGCTTTAGCATAGGGTAGCATTTGTTGCTTTAATATATCTGCATACATAAAGCGATCCATAGTACCTT
>DWRA01002535.1:0-13810 GCA_018250295.1 Spathilepia clonius
ATGGCACCCACGACACAGGATTTTCTAATCCTACTGTGGGGCTGTGAGTGTGTAAAGCGTCTTATATGTCATGTCATGTCGTGTCGTGTCATGCTGTGTCGCGGCGAGGCGTGGTGCGGGGGGGGGCGGTGCACTAACGTGGGGTAGAGCTGCAGCAGCGCGCAGTCCGCGTCGCCCTGGTAGGAGTGCGTCTCGCGCCACTCGAGCGGCGCGGCCGCCACCAGCGTCACGCCGTCCGCGCCGGGCGCGCAGCCCGACACCACCACCAGCGTGGGGCCTCTGGGGGAAACGGGAGGGTATTATTGTAATGTCGATATAGAACTACACGACACACGATTGCAGTATCAGTACGTCTTTTACCGACTCCCTGCCGGCCTATAGAAGCATAACTCAACAAAAATCGAAGACGTAAAACGATGTACCTACCGTCTCATTAATTTATATAACATCGTAGGATTAAATCTACATAAGCAACACTATAAGATGGCTCAATATAATACTGTGTTTTTTTCTCAAAATAAAAATAATAATAATTTAAATTTACGAAATTCCATCTCTTACCTCTTGCAATAATTTCTTGCTACATGTTATAATTTAAATTTCATATTTTTGCTCACCTAAAAAGTCACCTTATATGAAAATAACTTACCTATATGCAAGTGTGTGATGTAAAAAACGATTGGCCCCCAGTCCGTGTTCCCGAGATGAATACAGAGGCACCCAGTGCGACGGTAGAGCGCACACGAGGCGCGCCAGCCAGGCTGCTGATGCTGTGGCACCACCTGGACAAGTAAAAAATATAAAGTCAATTTTATATAATGTACAGGTATATAAAAAGTGAGTAAAGCAAGCAGCTGGTGTTGTAAGCAACAAACAAGTGACGTGTAATTATTAAGTCATCTTTGGAAACACGACTGTATGTGGGACCGCATACCATAGTAAGCACTCAAAGATGTATATCTACATGATTAATTTAGATTTCTGTTCTGGTTCTAGGTGTTTGTGTATACGTCTTTGTATGTGTCCGTAGCACTCACGACACAGGTATTCCTATAATGGGGCTGTGAGCGTAGGAAGCGTCTTACATGAACAGAATCCAATAAGACCGTCGCGCTTGCATGACTCCGATCGTAATTCTACAAAAATTCCAGAGTGAAGGACTCCGGGATCGTAGCGACGTAAAATATCCACTCAGGTTAATCAGTACGAATCCTATTTTATCTGGCATCACTTCTTCGGTACCAGGTACCATTAGCGGGTTCCTCGGCAACAAAAGTAAAGTGAATATCACAAACCGGTGGGCGGCGCGGGCGGCTTGGTGGGGCGCGAGTAGCGCGCGGGCGCGGTGGCGGCCACCAGCCACGCGGCCGACGGCGGCAGCAGCGCGCACGCCCAGGGGCAGCGCTCCAGCACGGGCGTGGCCAGCTCCAGCCCCGCACTGTCCCCGCCGCCGCCGCCGCCCGCCGGCACGTCGCGGTGCCGCGTGGCCAGCGTGTGCACGCAGTATCTGCCACACGAACACCCACCGTGGTCAAATATATCACCTATTCACTTATTTTATTTACTTCTTTTACTATAAACCCACGCTGCTAACAAACTTACTCAACTTGCTTCAAATTATTGAACTTACTAAAGTAACTTAAATTACCTATATCAAAAATTGTAATGAAAATGGAACCTCTTAAAAACGTTTTGCATTTTTATTTTCATATTCTGCACAGAAAACCCTTTCATTTGATACCCATATCATAAAAACACAATAAATTACCGGTTCACCATGTTGAGTCACCCACCATATCGCATTTTAAATGACGTCACTATGGTAATACCTTACCATCCAAACCATGCATGTATACAAAAATTCAGCTTAATAGGTTTAAATTAACTGGTTTAAAATTCATAAATTCATAATATAACATTCAAAAATGTTCGTAAATAATAAATATTAATAATATATAGAAAACGTATAACATTTTAATATTATCCACTAGATACTAAAAGCCTTATCTCATCTCGTGCAATACGATCCTATCTTATATCATTACGTCACGTCACATCCTGTCCCGTCGCGTCCCGTTACATCACATTTCATTATATAACGTATATGTTTGTCACAACCCATTACATCACATCCAATTTAATACATACTTTCGTTCTGATATCATGCAATAATATACATAAACACTTCAATTTTATTTATTAGTAATAAATATACGGATTATGTTTTACCTATGTACGGGGAAGATAAGCCGGTGGCAGTGTTCCTCCAGCCAGCGCACCACGAACCCGACACTGTGCGACTCCTTATTGTTGAAACAGCCCTTCACCACCGCCGTCAGGGTCTTATTTATCTGTAGAACAATAAGGAACTTCACATTATAATAACATAACAACAGCTACGTCCCCTGTAGTCCTCCGGTAGAATGGTCATAAGAATCGTCATGTGAAGTTATGCCATCTACTACAGTCTACTACATCATCTACTATGCACTACTTCGTAAAAGTTAAGACTCGAAAAATCTTTTTTTAACAGACTGCGGAGGGTAATTTTTTTTCGAGTTTATATATTCATCTATGTCTCCGGTCTCGTCCGATTAGTCTAAATTATGAAATTGACATAGCCTATATTTTTATACTGAGTGTATAAAAATATGTTTTATGTTTTTTGTTTTTATATGTTTTTGTTTGTTTTTATATGATGTTGTGGTATGTTTTTTGTTTTTATAACTATTACTAGTTGTAGAATATTTGTGCAGTTATAGATTAAAGAAATGGTGTGACGGTGCTTTAGAGCCCTAACCAAGATGAGTGTCGTTACCTTTAAATATTATTAAAAAAATACTTCTTATCGCAAAACATCACATACCATGAGACAAGTCTGTGGTCCCTCGGGATAGTGGTCCATGGACAGTTTGTAGCTGACGTATAGAAGGCTTCGAAGGTCATCTGGAATCACGGTGGCTTCTTCAGGGTCTGATGTGAACATTCTGGAGAGAAATCAACTTATGTAATAAAACTTAGTAAAGTAAAGAGGCGGTAGCGCCAATATAGTTTAAGCAGAGAAGTCCCACTGCTACTCCCATTTCTAGCGTGATGCAGTTCTACGTTTCGGTGGAAGGATACGTATGCTGGCTGACTTGTATTTGATGCGACCATCTGACTCCTCAGTGGCAACGCATGTTTGATTCGTTTCATACGCCAAATAGAAGATAATATCACAATAATGATATCACAACCCCTCCATTCATCCCTCAGCATTTATAGGACCACTATAAGAGAACTGGTAAGCTTAAACACAAGTTTTTCCGAGACATTACTCCAGTAGATGGACAATTTCTTTTACGATAGAAGTGACTACGACGGACCGACTTACTCGAGACAGGAAAACTTTATTTTTAGCGTTGAGCAATATTTATTGTAGATCGAACAAACAGATAAGTCACAGTTTATAGACAATTAGTAAAACAGGCAGTAAAATAAACGCAAACAGGTGATAACAGCACAATCACAATTGCATACGATAGAAAATTCAGACCAGACGGAGATATGAATATCGGTTAAAATTGATAACGTGGAGGGAAACTCCCAAGTATAACTAAGAACAATAAGGGATAGAACGCAGAGAGCGTTTTTGTTCTGCAACCTCGCGCGGACAAGGAACAGCCGTTTTATAACTTACGAGACCGCAGTTTTGTGCGGTTAGGTAGCCGCAGCGGTTACCAACGGTCTGTTAAATTCGGCGGAAACCGAATCGCATGTAAAGTTATCGATATAAATTGTCTATCGTTGCAGCAGAAATGGCAAAATATTGCGCACGCCGCAAAAACAAATCGCGCCATGCAAATGGAACTGTCTTTTAACTACATTACCTACATTTTCGGCTGGAACGTTTCATGAGTTCTAAGCCTAAGACTTACTTTATCTCTAGTCTCTTCTCTCTCTATCTAGTCTCTTTAGTTTGATCGCATTTTGTATTCCAGAAATATTATCTGACTCAGGTATCAAGATACGCAAGTGGAAAAAACGTCGATATAGATCTCATTTTGTCAAATCTCGCATTCTTAAAAAATAATGAACAATTTCATTATTTCTTCAAATATCTTCTGGAGATTATTGAAGGTCTGATCCATCCATAAGTACACTGGAGTTGAACTATCCGCTGAATCAAAATCAAATCATGCAGGTCTACGCCCGCACGCGTGATTTATTTGTTCTTTTATAACATGGAAATAGCAAACCAGCATGCAGTCCACTTGATGGTAAGTGGTAACTGCTGCCCATAAACATTCGTAATCAATAGTAGATCAGATAAGAGTTCTGCCTGAAGTCGACCACAAATACGTTGCTACGCCTGAGGACTAATTTGGAACATCTCGAATTAATATATCTCCTTTGCCACACCCTTCAAATCAGAATATAGCAGCGATTTACACTACTGTTATTGGGCAGAAATGGGTATGGCAGTGGTTCTGCCAGAGTCGAGCTACCAAAGGCTCTACCACCAATAAAGTTGTTGCAGTTTCTTCGCCACGCAATCCCATTTGGCACGCACTTGTAGTACGGGAATATCTATAAGTTAGTCTGTCTCACCTTACGTAAGTGTCGATGATGGCTGTATCGTCGAGCATCGCGAGGATGCGCTCGCACTGCTGCCGGAAGGTGGTCTGCGGGATGTGCTTGTTCTTGCACTTGCCCGCCTTGTGCACGTACTTGTAGAACGCGCGCGCCAGCTCCGGGTACATCGGGAACAGGTATTTCTGCAAGTCGGAAAGGGGACATTACTAAAAGGAAGATACGGCGAAGTGAAGAACCTCGCTCTGAAATATGACAGACAATGTATAATATAGATAAAAATTTACAATACGACGTAAATCACCTGATGGTAAGTGATCTTTCAGCATATAACATTCGTAAGCATCTCCAAGAACAGTTATTGTCCTGAGATCTTATTTCACTCAAGATGCCTTCCTCATCCTTGAAAGCTCAGTTGGAACACTTCGTATAACTTTCTGTGAATCACGACCCTCTTTAAATTAAAGCACAGAAGCGGTTATCACTGCTTTTATTAAGAAATATAAGTGGCGATGATGGTGGACGACATTCGCGACGAGTCGCCTAAATCGAAATCGCAGTTGATTCTACTTTGGTACAAAGCTATAGAATTAAGAAATATTTTTTCAAGACCTCAAGGAATGAAAGGTGAGTACGTCACATTTTGCAGTTCTAATAAAAAACGCATCCTACACTCAAATAAACATTTTTAAGTCGCCGATATAATTATAGCGATAACCTCACTTATCCAAACCATCAAAATGTGTCAGTCTTTGATAAATTCTAAATGTAAAAGCAAACATAATTTTTAAGCAACTTTTGCTGTTACAAATCATTGTGTTTTTTTACGAAAGATGGCAAATGAATATAAATATTTCTGATCTTAACTGTTTACGAAGAACGTACCGTGAAGGATTTTTCTGTGACGCCATTGATACCATCTTCCTTTTGTGATCTCTGCACGAGTAACTGTGAAAGAAACGGAAACATTTTGAAAATCAAATAACCGTTGATGTTGATAGAAATGCGTGGAGGTTAGACAAATATGACAACCTGAAGGATTTCAACACTAGTTAACATACAAATGAAGTCTGCCTATCTGTGATTTGGTAAAAAAGAGAATTTTCTTGAACTCAATTTTCTGTATTTGTCTCTCCTAACCTTTGAATGGCTGAACCAACGTTGGAGATACTTTCAAGGTAAAATGAGCTTTGTAAAGTAGCAACAGCGTACACAATTTTTAAGTTCCGGTATTTATTTCAGGCAATCAAATTAAATTAATAATTAGAACATTAATTTTATTTTACATAAAAATAATTTCTGATTACGTAAAAAGTCAAAATACGATACGAGTTGATAATGACATTCAATTTGTTATTAATATTAAATCTCTAATCCCTCGATAATCTTGATTGATGCAACGTAAGGGCGTAATGGTGTTAAGGCGAGTATGTTCTTTGGAAAATTTGAGACACCTTCACAATTTTATTACTTTATTTATATAAACACGAACGCATGCAATGTCTGTTATTGAAAAACATATATCATATCATAACGTACTCCTTCCTAAAACCGTCAATAATTTTTTACCATATGAAAATCTTTATGGTGGAATATTAGAGACAACTAAACTTATTCTGACAACCAATTAACTACCTAGTCAATATGGAGACGATGTAAGTTACTTTCAACTGAGAGAACAACATTCAAAACAGAAAAAAGTTGTTATAAAACAAAAAATATATGTCACCTTTGCTGGCGAGTCATACTACACGGACCACGCAAAATTTCTTTACAACCACAAAAAAAATATTTACCGTTTGACATCTACAAATAGTTTATCGTAAAGGTATTTATAGTTTACCTCGACATTCATCACTGATCGCAATTTATAATTATAACTCGTACGAACCTTATAATTACTTGTATTGCTAAGAAAAAATGTTCATTTGGACTGAGAAAATTTAAAAATATATTGGAGGTGTAACTTTTTTTAAGACATCTCACGCACTTGAAGATTAAACAGCTAGTGGTATAAATTAATCCCCGAATAGGAACAAAACCAACATATACAATATAACTTGTGTACTAAATTATTATGCCATATATACTTGACCTTCAATATAATGTGGTGTAACATAAGTCCAGTATGAAACCGATATTGTTGAACATTAAACTACCTATACGTAAAAACCGCATGTAATTGAGTGCAACCACTGCACTGCGTTACATAATCTGTGTTTACTATACAACAAAATATTTTAATAGTGAGAGATAAAAAAGTACTACAACTATTATTTGTGCCTTATGTAAACATTCCTTAAACTTAACTTATTCAGATATAGGATTATCCAGGGTAGAATATTTTATCAACATTCTCAAGCTGAAGAAATCTGCTAAATGCTATCAGTTATAAAACTTCCGAGAAATTTAAAAAGTGAAATACAGAATCGTTAAATCCTTTTCAGGACTAGCGCCGCTATCGTCTTTAGAAATATCCCGGTAACATTTTTATATGGTGTTACTAGTTTGCCAAAAACTTTCAACTCTCGAAATGTTAACATTATTTTTACGACGATGACGTAGTTCCTTAGAACGTAAAATTAAAACAATGCGATTTAAAATAAATCTATGGCAGATAGATGTACCTTGCATGTAGAACCAGCCGATTTCTTTTTCTTGATATTGCTGACTTGGATGCCAACGATCGTAAACCTCAGATGCTCCACCTTCGGCCTCAACCGGTCCATCGCCGCGTTACAAACGGACTGAATGTTACCCATGATGAATGAGTGTTATCGACTCCAGATTTGCGATAAGATACCCGGATAATTGGCGGATAAACGACGCATTAAGACGATTCGATTTTGCTCTGATTGCGCAGCGGTAGTATGTTAAACTGTACCGATAAGTAATTTCCGTACTTTGAACGTAAGCACAATTCTTCTAAAACAACATTCGCTTTCTGGATTCAAATTTTAAACATAAACAGTTATTTACAACCAGAAACTTTGATACTAAGTTTAGACTGAGCTAAGCAGCAAAATCAATTTTTGAAGCCGACGTAAACGTTATCTTGAGATGCGTTCAACAGTACTAGTGGTTCCGGTCACGCCAAGATCTTGTTGTGGTGTAAACCAATCGACTGTTCACGTGAGATGCCTTGATTGAATGAATTCGCGATGTACACCGGGCGCGACCAGGCCGGCTCGTCATGTGATGACGTACAGGGTGATGCCAGCTCGAAACCTTTATCCTTATACTTTTCCCGAACTCAAAACGCACCGTCATTGCTCCTTTGTCTTGTCATGCTTGTCACCGTAATATTACGCCTATATACAATTCACTCTTATGCAACTAGATATAAACACCTGGCTCTACTCGCTTATAAAATTTTATTTCTGGAAATCACAAAAAAAGTTGTCACCATTTTGGCCTGATACGTCTGAGTTCAATTTATATTTTTGTTCCGAGTCTGTATGTTTCGTGACACCCAATAGTTCAGGTATCCTGCAGAGGTACAACGCATGTAGATAGCGTCAAAATCATAGCATTACAGCTTAATGTAAAACCAAAGGCTTTTATCACAAAGCTTCGGGTTATAAACAACAAAGGTGGATAAATGTTGATTGTTAAATAGTATCATTTATATGTTGACAATACATACTAATTATTCCGAACAGCTCTCATTGGTACTTAACTGAATCCCGCTAATCGATGATAAAGTTGAAAGGAGGATTAATATGTTATCATTGTGATGCATTATTGCTGTTGAAAATATGCATGTCCGTAACGAGATATTAATTGCTGTTTACACAAATGTATTTAGTGTTGCTATAAGGTGCAATGCGTTGTCTTAACGCGCGTGTTTAAGCTCGCACGTGTCTCCAATACGCACGCGTGCAAATTACATGCTATCATTACATGCGTACGTACACGTGTCGTGAAGAAATTGCAGTGAGCTACTTCGTGTATGCGTGAAGACGAGTGTGAAAAACACGCGTGACGGTAGTATTACTGAAGTCGTAAAGTATAAATTGTTTCTATAATAAGTGTAATTCAGAATGGTGGTGCGACTAACATATAAGTACTGTTTTTTGCTCCGATATTATTATAGAGAACAATCTATAAAATGGAAATATTATCTGTTTGGATAATATTGAAGAAAGATTTCCTATATTTTTTAGAACCTTACTTGATTGTAATATTAGCGCATTACAATAAGTAATATTACTGTACCTTATTAAATTAAAATCTGTAACAATTTAGTTAATAACAAGGATAATTAATGATTTTAATTATTTATTATTATGTGTGCTGTAAAGGTCTAATAAGAGGACGACATAAAACTACATTTAATTAAGTAGATACACATATTAAGAATATTATAAGAAGTCCATATTTGATTGGAAAAAAATTGAATGGTACTTTGAAATATATATGCATATTATTTGAAACAATAGTGTGTGTGTAATTATATACGCACATAGGATTATGGAAGAACATATGGTGTTGATTATAGATATTGATTTTGAAAAAAATCACTTGTTATTTTCCCAAACCTGCCAAAAGCATAACTTCAAAAAACATCATCCTGTATACTGATCAACGGTAGTGTGCAATTAATCATCTTTATCAATGGTTTGTTAAGAGGAGTGCATGTGGAAGAAAAACAAATATAGTAAAGTGATACACAAACTTACTAAAATGTTCTAACAACATTATTACATAAATAAATAAATAAATATACCATACAGTAATGTTTGTACAATTAATATTTTGGTCTAATCTTGGGGTATACTTTCTAGAAATCTATTCTAGAAGTCTTTCTATGTACATCCACCTGAACACAAATCAACCGCATAAAGAGTCACAAAATAAATGTCTACGAAGAATATTTCTTCCATTTTAAAACTTGATGTGAATAGTCTAATAATAAACAAAATTTTTTTTTGCTCATTTACATGGTATAAACAATTAAATTATCAGTATAAATAATGACCACCATAGGTACATTTTCACCTTATTCTATAAAATTGTAGCCATTCACTTGTTATTGGACCTTTGTTATTTGAATTTCTTAAAACTTCTATTTTTGATTAGAATGAGATTCGGATACAGTCTAGTCAGTGATATGATAAGATTGATAACACTAATATTTTTTCTGTAGCAGAAACAATACAATAAAATGAATCATTTTGTTTTCATAAAGTCGATTAAAAAGTGACTAAATGTAATATTGATCAGTGGCTTGGAACTCGGCTCTCAATAAAAAGGTCTGAGTTTCAAATCACAAGCATGCATCTTTGATTTTACAAAGTTACATGTTTTTTTTAAATAATATCAGTTGCTTAAACAGTGAAGGAAAACATTCTGAGACAACCTACACAACTGAGGTTTCTTAAAAAAAATGTCAAGGGTGTTATCACCTACCAGCGTGCAGTTGCTACAGACAGCACATTTGTTTATTTTTTGGCATGTTTAAAATGGAATATGGACAAATGATGTCATCTACAAGGAAATACCTAAGTGTGGAGCTTTGCTAAATTTATGTGTCTGTTACTTCAGATCATGATATTGCAGATACAATGGGGAAATATCATGAGACAGCATCAACATTCAACGTGACTAAGCAATATTTAAAGTTAATACAGAGTTTTCCTAATCCCTTTCATCACTTTTTAGGATAATTCATTGCAATCTTACAAGATATATCTTTTAACTAAAGTTGAAAAAGTTAGTGGCTTGTATATTTTAAATTTGTTGACTAATTATGTTGCGGAGCGGTTAGCGGTCACACAGTTCTGAATTTGATTCCTAGCCAGACAAATATTTAAAACACGAATTTACTTTTCAGTTTCTTTGTGTATCCATGACACCCACAATACAAGAAAAATCCTAGCATAAGGAAGTTTATTGTAGCCCTATGGCTATGAGTGCGGAAAGTGTTATCAATACATATTATTAATACGCTTAACAATCACAAACATAATACTGGCAAGAATTTTGAAGCAATAATTCTAATTTATTTAAAAGAAAGTCTTAACTATAATTTACATTAATTTCCACCTCAAAAAGAATAATAAGTAAGTACCTATTACCATTTTAAAATTTTTGTATACATTAAACAGAAAACTAGTTTAAAAAATGCAGAACCCTACATATGATTCGTTTTTGAATTTTTATTAAATAAATATTTTAGAGAATAACCTACATAAAAAACCTTCCTAAAATTCATTATCATAACAAAGTCTTTTAAAAATGGCTTTATTAGGTCATTTTTAAAATTTGGCCCTAAAATCCTATAATACCCAAAATGGGATTCAAAAAACTGCTTGTCATCATTGAATTTTATATAAAATATACATTCACTCAGTACATCATAAATATTTTAAAATCATAAACAGACAAATTTTGACTGATTTTAACTATTTATACACATTGATGGAGAGGCAAAATGATTTAATCTGTATATTCTATTAAAGAACTTTATTTAAATTAAAATATATGGCATTTTTAACATTTTACATTAAAGGTTTAATTAGAGATTATTTGAATGAAAATATCTTTGGATTTATTTTAAATTTTCAAACGTAATACATTCAGTTAAACTACAAATAACTTTCATAATTCAAACTTTCAAATTTAACTATACTCCATCAATCATCCATATCACAATGAACCAAACACAAGAAGACCAGACATTACGTCACAGCAAGACAAAGAATGCAATATTTTGGTGTTGCTAATTACTTTTACAAACACAGATAAGCCTATAGCAGAATGAACTCATTCAATCTCACATGACTCTGTTTGCTCTGTGCGTGATAATTACAAGTGGCTGCAACATAACAATCTAGAGTCTTACACATTTGATAAAGTAGTATTAGTCCAGTTTAAGCATTTCTAATGAAAATTAAGCTATACTCAGTCTTGCACATTTGATAAACCAGTATTTAAACAACTTACATATTTCCAATGAAGTTCAAGTTATACCAAGAGCAGAAATTAGGGTTTAATCAACAATATACGTTCATTTTTGGTTAAATTGTCATTATGTTATTATCGTATCAAATAAGTGTAATAATGTCATTCAAAACAATTAATATATTCATGAATGTGATGGACATGTATAAATGTGGGATATTCCTTTTATTTAAAGTAAATTGTCATTATCCTTGAGCACTCATATAGCCATACTCATACTTATAGTCTTCTTAAATGAGTGCCCATGCTTCCTACTTCAAAGAAAATTTATCTACAATTGCATTTTGAAACAATGAAAATACTACAATAGATACAAATGTATAAAACATTCTTTTAAAATTAGCTGCTTTAAATTATTCATTTGAACCCTAAGTTTTATTAACAAGCCCGATAATAATTTAGACAACATTAAAAAACATAATTGAACATTATACAAAAGGTAAGGTTAATTTATCCAGCCATTACCAGCATAATGGCCACTAAAATTCCGCGCACACATTCGCGCCAATCATAATTTGCAATTTATTCATTAACGCCGACTTCATTCGTTATCACTGGCCGAAAATCTTCAAGGCCAAACAAAACAAACAAGTTCGAACTTGGAACGATTGACAGTCTTACGGGAAGGAAGTATGATTGACCTCGCCACTCACCTTGCCTAGCTTTTCCACGGGTACCAACGACGCTGGCTGCTGAGGCTCCGGTTTCTCGATGTCCCCACTCGACCCCGATCGTGCCCCCCTGGTAGACCCTCGAGGGGTACTGGCTCCGCTGCCAGGTGGATCACTCGCGGCCTTCTCATGGCTGTTATGGCTCCCCATCACTACAACTACACTAATAACGCTTAACCATACAATATTTAAAACAGACTCTTCAATTTGTCCACTGATATGGTAAAGAGCTTGGAATCAACACTCGGAATGATAAAAATGAAATAAAATTGTAACCCTAACTTTACTATATTGTTGAAACCATTTGACAGAAGAGCAGTCAGCTCAGCACTGTCATCATTCATCTGTTGCGAACTGAATCTCATTGTCATCACAGATGATAATTTCCACTAAAAGGATGTTATTTTGATATTCATTATTAATTACATTGCCAAATTTAATAAACCATATATTTCTAATAAGTACGTTATATAGAGCAATTAGAACAGCGTTATACAAGAGTGTAGGCATCATAAAAATGTTAGGCTGTCAAGCGTTGGGCCTACGCCATTAAATTAAGTATTAAAAAAATATTTTGACATTTACATATTTACCACAGAGTATTTTCATATTGGAAGTTTTGACATTTCGAATTTCAAATCAGTACTCTATGTTTTGTTATCTCATTTTTTTACTTTTCTCATAAAAAGTAAAATGTTTCTAGTATATATAAGTATTGTAAATGATATTGACGGTAATAAGTGATGATGCTTGTGTAATTGCGTGATAAAAAAGAATCATGGCAGTGTATGCGGCCCATTTAACCCGTACTTTGCACGGCACTCCGTCTGTATTTCAAATTACAGCGCAAGAAGCTCTCGGCTCTACTGTGAAGCCTGCGCTAAGGAAGTTTATTGAGGTATTTGCTATCTCACTGTGCTTAAAACTATTATAATCACATTTGTTTGACATGAAGTTTCAAAGTTTGACCATTTGATGCCTGGTCATGCAGACCTTTATATGATAATTCTAAAGGTGGTAGAACCCGTTCTGGTTCGATTTCGGAAGCACCATCCTCACTCCTTTTTGCCGTATAATAATAGTCCAAAGCATAGCTATATTCTGGTTTGAAGAGTGTAGTAAGGGAAAGCTTAACACTCAGCAACAACAATGCATTTGTAGCTGACTTCGGGTAGGACTTTGATTTTATTTAGTGTCAATTACAGATGTCTGTGGGCAGTAGTTGATACTTACCATCAGGTGTACTGCATGCCTGTTTAAGAATTAAAAAGATGTCAACAACTAAAATAGAATAGATAAATAATGCAGTCAATGTTATACCATTGCAGTATATAGCATCAGTGTACCCCAACAAGTGTGGGTGGTGTGAGCGCTGGTATGATGAGCTTTATCTGCTGTTTGATTGCTGCATGCAGTACCACTACTTGAAACATTATGGTCAGTAAACAAAGTGTTATGCAAGCGATCAATATGACCATTTCCTATAAGGCAAGGTGATAGAACCCTTTGTAGTTCGACTCCGAAGGCACCACCGCCACACTTATTTCTGCCTAATAAAAGCAGTGTTAAGCGCTGCTGTGTTCTGGTTTGAAGGGTGTGGT
>DWRA01002536.1:0-13808 GCA_018250295.1 Spathilepia clonius
GGATTCTGGTCTTATCTGGGGTGGATCACAGGTGTCCATGGGCGGCAGTTGCCACTTACCATCAGGTGGACTGCATGTTCTTTTGATAATTCATCATATATGTTCATTATATATAGAACCTTTTGTGGTTCGACATCGACAGCACCAAGGCCTTAATGACCCGCGGAGCGGTCGCCATACCGGTCTGACACGCAGAAGGTTCCGGATTCGATCCCCGGCCAGACAGATACTTAAATAATCAGTGTAGCTTTTTGTTCTGGGACTGGATATTTGTGTATTCGTCTTTGTGTGTGTTCATGGCATCTGTGGCATGGTAGAAAGCGCCTTTTTCAATTCTGCCTTATAACACCTGTGTTAAGCGCTGCTATAATCTGTTTAGAAGGGCGTGGTAAAGAACATATTGGTAGCAACGCATTTGTGACCGACCTCAATTGGGGCTCTCATCTTATCAGGGGTTGATTACAAATATCCATGGGTGGCAATGGACTCTTGCCATTGGGTGGAATGCGTGCTAGTTTGTTACTTCCATATTATATTTAAAAAAACATTGAGACAGTCTCATAGTACGAAGGAATATATTATGATTTGCTAGTATGTATATTTCATAGTACTTTATAATCCGACCAAATAAAGAAAGACGAAAGCCTCGCGCGCGGAAGAATGTATTGAAGCATAGTTGCATTTGTGTGTGTAACCGAGCGCCATTGTGGTTCCGTGAATATTGTGTTTGTTTCTTTAATATTAAAGTAGCAAACAAGCCCGCAGTCCACCTGATGGTAAGTGGCAACTGCCGCCCATGGATCTGTTATCAACTCTAGATTAGAGTTCTACCTGAGTTCGGCCCTAGATGCGTTACTACACCTAAGGACTAAATTGAATCGCCTCGGATAAGTAAGTCTCTTATAGCACACCTTTCAATACAGAACGCACAGCAACGCTTAACATCGTTGCTATTAAGTATAAACAGCAGTTTTGTTCCTCTGGTGTTGATACAAAAGATTCTACCGCCTTCAAATATCCTATCTAATGAAGTTTAACATTCTAAATATGAAGTGACAGTATTGGTGTGAAGCTTATTACTCGTTTATTTAATGAGGAAAATGTAGCGCATATACAGCGTGTTCTGATGTGCTAACGACAGCATCGCTTCAAAGTTGGTTCGTTATTTTTTGGCGCTTTTGTTTTCAGGTCGGTGCATTTGGGACACGCTGTATATACAGGTTTGTTTACTTAAAATTGTAACATTCTTTACACCGTGATTTTAAAATTGTTTTATTGAAGACGGGAAACGGTTAGTATTTGAATGCCGTGTTTTTTCATTTTAAATTTTTTTTTATCGTACTTTGTCATTAATTGAATTGTTTAGTAGCTTTTAATAATGAGAATCCAGTTATTTTTTCTATAAAAACGTAATTTTTTGCGTTACTTCTAGTATTGTTGCAAAAAATCTTTGTCTAATAGTATATTACTTAGAACGAGTTGGAAGATTATTAGATAAGGTTCGTGTCTTTACAAGAACACTCCTTTAAGTCTATCTTGATCTTGAGTAATTTCTTTATAACGCTTAACTTATACATATCATCTAAATTTATTATAGATTTATAATTTATAATCTCATCCTGAATTTCCATGTATACTACATCTCTATAGATGTTAGATACATTTTCTATAAAATGTAAATATTAAGCCGTCTTACTACAATTTCAACTTCTGAACTTTAGTTGCTCAATTAATACCAATAAGCTATAGCTATAGCAGGAACTGCAAATAGTAGGCAAAATAAAAAAAAGCGTCTTTGATAAATATTACGATTATTACTCCAAGAGGTACCAGGCCTTATGCATATGTGTTTTTGGTATTTGAATCCAGAACTACCAGAGTAAGAGCCCTATATCCGCTACTACGCAGTCACTCTCTTGTAAGGCAGCTACTATGCTCTTAATAGCCTTATTACTTAAGTCGCTAGGCTCTATAGATGTTTTTTTGGTATTTGAATCCTGAACGACCAGTATAAGAGCCCTATATACGCAACGTAGTCACCGCCGCAGTGAGCTACTACTCATAAACAAGGCGAATACTTAAACGAGCGTCGTCGATCAAGGTGTTCCCTTCTATTGTGAAGTTTCTAAAGTTCCAAAGTATGTCACGAAGCGTCAGTAACGAAGCGGCTTTGGAGACGCCGGGAAAGGGGTCATTCGACATCAGGACGACGGCTCCCCGTGTATGAATATTATAGCACATCGCTCCCACTCTTAATGGGTTTCAAACCATCCCTGCTTCGAGCATCAGGTTTTTAATTACTTTTTTATTTGGTGCCCGTATACTGAATTTTTGGGGTAAAATCGGCGTTTGTAAGCCTTTTGAAAATGTGGTGCGGCTTTGGTAGATCTCAACGTTTTTGTAAAGTAACGTCAAGCGCGGTCAGATGTTGGATAGATGACTGCTAGTAGTTCTTTATTTGCACTAGAACTCTTTGTGGTTCGATTTCGGAGGTAGGTACCACAATCATTATTTGTACTTAATAACAGCCCTGTTATGCGCTGTTATGTTCTGGTTTGAAGGGTGTGGTAAGAGAGAAACATTAATTCAAGGCGTTCCAACTTGTCTTCAGGGATAGCAAAGAATTTTTCGCCCGACCTCAAACCGATTCTAATGTTATCTAGCGTTGACCGTTTGATGTTCATGAGGAGCAATGGCCACATACAATTAAGAGAAATGCTAGCATCAGGCACTTTGAATAATCTTCGTTGATGATTGATTGTTTAGAATATAATTAAAACACTTGCAGTAACATATTGAAAATGTAATTAAAATGAGAATCCTCATCTCCATTCCAATAATGGCTTTGTTTAGTTCAAGTTATCGTTAATAAATAGTTTCTCGTTACTGAATAATTATGATAACTGATATTACAAAACTAAGAGAAGCCGAAATCAAAGTTTGAATCACTATTGGAGGATTCAAGTTTCGATATTCTCCCGAGGGAATTGTCATTCAAATCAGGCCTTTGTTCGTAAATATTGGTCATCAAAGATTC
Source organism: Spathilepia clonius (assembly GCA_018250295.1). Taxonomy (NCBI): domain Eukaryota; kingdom Metazoa; phylum Arthropoda; class Insecta; order Lepidoptera; family Hesperiidae; genus Spathilepia; species Spathilepia clonius. The sequence continues at coordinate 3,038 of DWRA01002536.1, forward strand.
GCTGTTTGAATGGGGTTTCTTAGTTTAGATCTTTCGTCCTCAATATTGTTTTGGATAGCGTAAACTCCTTTCACGGTTGTGTGGGTAATGGAATCGTTTTCAATGACTACCGATTCGATTTGATTTGTATTTTATTATATTTATTTATCATGCAAGTATACTGCATAGAATCACGTCAGTGTTGAAGGAGTGGTCAGGGAAATTAAGGGAGTAAAAAAGGAGTTTCTTTTTGTAAGATACTAATCCACATAATTGAAGATGTTTATCAAGTTTTAGCTAACACACATTAGCTTGAAATAAGTATGGTGGTGGTTCTTCCCTGGTCGAATCGTACGGGTCCTACCTCTCATACTCTCAGTATTTCGTATTGCAGAGACATTCACACACAAACACCCACCCGTGGAATATATATCTAAGCTGCATAACCCGGGATTGAACCCGAAACCTCTGCATATCAAGCGGTGAAGTGATCGGAACTTCTCACAGCTATAATGTCCCCAACACCCGAAACTCCTATAAACATCCCATTACAAATTCATTCCCCACAACTTTGACGTGACCCTTGAACTTTGTCGATCAAAAAGGCATACAATTACGTTTTCATATTTAGATTTCCGTTCGGCGTCCAGAAATAGCTATCCGGGTTCCATATTTCAGAGGTCCCGGGATGAATCTAAATCTCCGTATCGTTGGCGCCCAGCCGAGTCACGCCACAATGTTCGGTCATCGGGCCAATGACTTTTAGATTGAAAGGGTCATGTATCTATGGAATTCGATTTCTTGATATTTAAATACGTATTTCGTACGAGACGTGCATATACAGTTCATCTTGGCGCTGGTATTTTAAACGATATAATATTAGGCTGCACCGAATACGCTCTTTTCTTTGATCTACGAAAAGACTTGTTCAATATTTTGTTATTAACACAACTAGTGTTACGAAAAAAGGTTTAGAGGAACAATACGAAAGTATTTTGTAAGTGTGATTAGAAATAATACGCATTAGAATAAGTAAGTTTAAATAGTTAAGTAGGAGGAAAACTTTTGATAAAGTGAAATAATTTTTCTACACTTATAGCCCCGCACTAGTATTTTTCCTATGTTGTGGGTGCCATGGACACATAGACAAATACTCGTACACCCTCACCCAGAATCATCATTTAAATATCTGACTGGTCGGGAAACGAACCCGGAACCCACTGCGTGTAAGACCGGTATGGTGATCATACCACCACGTGGGTCGTAAAATAAATAATATATTTATCTTGATTTTTGAATCCTGGACTTAACACATTAATTGTCTAAAATATGCTTGCTAAGATAATAAGATAATATGCCTGCTAAGGCTATACTTTCTGCAATTAAATTGTATTCACCTCCGTACAAGAACTGCCTGTATTGTATCATAAGCACACAATATTCACAAAAAATTAGATACAAAATAGGTATTTCAAATCAATCTAGATTTATCATTTACTTGTATGACTAATACTTGAACATGACATCTTTCTTTCATTGTATAAAAGTAGGTAACGTGCATGCAGTTCAGCTTCAAGTAAGAGGCCGCTATCATTCATATACATCTGTAATCAACCCCTGATGACATTAGAGACTTACCTGAGGTCAATGACAGATGATCAACCCAGACAACCAAGATGAAACGCGTCCGATAAATATGTACCAAACCCTTCAAACCAGAAAACAGCAGTGCTTAACACTGTTGTCATTATTAGACGTAGGTGCGGCCGCATTCGAACTAAAAAAAGTGTCTACCAGTTCCTTTGCTAGTAGATTATACTGACCACAGAGCCAGTGGAACGTCAATAATAAAAGATATAACGTAAACAGAGAAAAACCATTAATCCGTACTTACTATGCAACCATCGTAAATAATAAATTCCAATTCGCGTTCACGAATTATTCATCTTCTGTGTATTCTAACACCAGTTTTAATTATTCATTATTGCACGTACAATTCACTCTGGCTTTTAAGCCGAGATTAATAATGTCACTTGACACCGTTTCGAGTGAAAAATAGAGCTGTAATGTATTTTTGTAGAGATTCTGCGAGTTTGTAATTGAGTAAAGGGATTACAAAGAAATTACAAAAATACAAGAAAATTACAAAAGAAATATTTTTGTATTTTTTTCATGTGAATAATCTTAAATTTTTTTGTGAAAAGTTTAATCTGTGACTTATTTTTCATCGGTAAGTGGTAATAGTAGTACCGATTGGTAACAAGTCGTTCTGAAATATCAAACATCAGTCAATCCAAGATGATGTCAGCGTGAAGCGAAATCAAAGGTTTTCCGTGAAAATTTTGACGAACTCTATAGCCCTATGTTTTTAATGTCTTTATCAATAACGTCAATAAAAATGTCAATTCAACGCGAAAAATACGACGCAATATTAAAACAGTGCTAAAACACGTGTTTTCTATCTCGCGATTGAACGAAGTCATCAAAACGTGATGTAGGGTGGATGCAATTGCTGCGAATGCGAATCGCGGATACCAAAAGTAGCCAGTCGGCTAAGGTCGTAAATCGTGGTATCAATACACTTCATGTACATACGAGCATATAATTTGACAATGATAAGTCTTTAAATATACCCTAGTATTAATTACTACTGATACTTACTATAAGAAATTAAAAAGCAGTAATAGTCGATTGGTCGAAATTTGGCCTCTCAATCGGGGGTCCGAGGTTTAAACTCCAGTCACGCACCTCTGATTTTTCGAAGTCCAGATGTAGCACAGTAAGGGGTTGACGACTACTACTTATTAGTACAGTACTCAGCTACAAATAAAATTACAAAGTTGGTTTTCCCATTTAGTGTCATAACCCAAATAAATTACGAGTAATAAAATGATACCAGATTCAGATAGTACCTTTATTGTACTGTATTAATGTACCTTTAAACAAACACATTGTGCAAAGGGAAATAACATCAATTCAACTCCCGAAAGGCTGTGTAAATCCAAGTAATTTATATTAATAGCCTGAATTTAGGTTAGTTTCGTTACTGGTGTTCGGGGACCGATTCCAGTGCTGACTGGGCGACAGTAAATCATAATAAACACTACTATTTCGACTGTAATATACCATTATACGGCGGATTGTCTGTTCGATAAATGGGTTACTGGATTGATTTAAGCACATTAGTATTACGTGTTGTAATAGATGCAATGTCTTGCTTATAATCACGTGAACATAATATGTGCGTACAGGACATAAAAACAAAAAAAAACTGTTAATTTGAATAGTTCTATTTTTAGAAGAGTGAAAATTACTTAATATAAGTCATTAATAATGCACTACGAAGCTGTCGGTAGATTAGTTATAAATTTAATCAATAAACTCGCCCTTTCGCTACAATGTCTTAGACGGGATGGAATATGGAATCCATTGGATTGAGAACGGTATAACAGTGCCTTGAAAACCTGGCTTCACTAACCTCAGCACAATGGAAAACTAAAGTTATGCGGTGAAGTAGGTATGTATATGTTAACTAGAAACATTGTTCCGTACTTTGATATGGATTTCCAAAGACCTGTGCTTATATATGGAGTTTATTAAATTATGGTGAAGAGTGGAAGTCATCCATAAGATTTGTAGTAGGTAGCAGGCAACATGAGATTGTTAAGATCAGAACACAGAGTGAAAATCAAAATTTTCGTTAGAAGAACATACAAGTAGAATAAATAGGCGGTTAAGGGTGACTTCTTGAAGATAGATCTCTTTGTGGTTCGCCTTCAGAACCACGCTTTTTGCCTCAAAATAGCGAGATTGAGCGCTGTTGTGTTTTGATTTGAAAAGTGTGGTAACGGAGACATACTTATTGGAGGAGTTCCAATTTAATCATTAAGGGTAACAACACATCTGCGACCGACCTCTCGTAAAACTCTAATCTTATCTGAGATTGATTACAGATTTCTACGGGCAGTTGCCACTTGCCATCAGGTGGACTGCATGCTCATTTGCTACTTGGACAGTAAATAAAAATACGACAGCATTATCCAAAGATCCATAGAAAGAAAGCCGTCAACAAAATGGCGTCTATTATTCACAGCGGTGACAGTTATTTTTCCAAGTATACTTTCCTAACACTTTTCATGGAAATTTGGAGCTTGGAGCGTCGTTACCCTAATGCGGGCTAAGCTACTCAAATTACCTTTGTTAATTATAAGCGAGCTATTTATAAGCTTAGCGCAATAGTGCCTAAATGGGATTATGCTAAGGCGGGTTACAAAAGGAAATATTTTATACTTTTTGTCCCAAGCCGCTTAACAGTAACTATTCTCATTACTAAGCTGAGAAAAACAAGAGGATTGATGTAGGATTCAAAATTTAACTCTGTTTTTCGACACTGTAATTGTTTTGCAGAGGTCCAAGGACAATCTTAGCCGACTTGAGTCTTAAAATACGTAAAGAATAAAAACAAGACTTTGTTATTAAAGTTGTCTGTTCATCTGTCTATATGCTTGAATACACAAGCTGTTTCTTTCTGGGACCGTAATAGACATAGATTTGATTTTTTTACAGATTTTTAAATTTTAAAACGTTTTTCGTTTTATCTATTGAACCTTTACTGATACACACTTTACATTTTCATCATGCTTATACTTATGCAGTTATTAAGTTTGGGATGTGCACTTTGCAGATAATAAAGAATATATATTAGAGTGGCTCCAGTGGTTAGTTTATGTAAATCACAAGTAGTTCAAAGCGCGGTGCGTAAAGATACAGTTAGTGTTGTGTGTCGTGATATGGAACCTAAAAAAGAAAAACTAACTAGACGTAGGGTAGATAGATTAATCTACCACTAGTGCTTGTAAACGGCTTCTCCCCGCCACCGCAGTTCCACCGTGACCACGATCCATGCAACTGAGTCGAAATATCGGCAACTAAGAAATCAAAATTTCGTATCGTGAGTACCCGTTTCATAACAAAATGTATAAATACCGCGATAATATTAGCCTAAAATCATATATATATTAGAGGCCTATCTGTATAGGGCCAGTATGTTTGTCGTATTTGATAGTACAGTAAATGTTGTAGCAAATAGATCACTATAGCTACTACGCTTCGTCAAATATAGGCTCAACCTAAGGGAATACGTAAGATGGTCCCGTGTTAGCGATATTTTAACTTATTGGATACATAGAACGCGACGTGCGTATCGTAATCTGAGTATTTATTACGCAACGGTACTTTCAAACGATTCAAATATTTTTATAACATGAGTTATTGAAATACTGATTCATTCGCGCTGATAGCCTAGTGGTTGAAACTCCGGAGAATCTGAGTTTCAAACCCCATGCACGTACCTCTATTGTTTCGAAATTATGTGCGTTGCATAAATTAATTAACACTTGGCATAACAGCGAAGAAAAACAACATGAGAAAACGTATATGCCTGAAATTTCTGTAAAGAAAGTTCTCCAAGGCGTGTCTACAAATTCGCACTTTGCTCGGTGGACTATGGTTTAGGCCCCCCTTTTGCTCTGAGAGGAGACTCGTATCCAGCAGTGGACAGTAATGGATTGACGACACTGACTAACAGTTACTAAATTATCAATAAACAATGCAATAATACTATAGGTTAAAAGAGAAAATTTGCAATAATACTATTGGTTATAAATGAAACTTGTTATACGCTATAATTCAATACATGAGTCGAAATAATAATCATTTTATAATCACTTTAAAGCTCTGCCAATAAATCAATTAATAAGCTTATCATAATAATGAAACATTTTATTTGTTACGAACAGTTCAATATATTAAAACATATATCATGGAAAAAATAATTCATTATTTTAAATTTATAACAAACTCAAACATATTGAATTATTCTCATAAATACGTCAATCATAGTTATACATGTACACTCTCCCGTCAGTATTCATTTACGATGGACAAATTCGTAACGAATTCAGTTACGCAAATAGCCAGAGTATGGCATGGTTGTTTAATACTAGTAGTATTTTTGGTCTAAACTTGTAATATTATGACAAACTAATGTTAGCTCAATTACGATTAAATGGATCTGACGTAAAGTGACGTATTATGCAAATAGACACGTCTTTTTCGTTTTATGTAGTAACAAACTAATGTTGATAGTTCAATTATGATGAAACGGAACCGACGTGCAGTAGCGTATCATGCAAATAGACTATGTTTTTGCTCTAATACTGTAGAAAACTAGTGTTACTTAAACCGATAGCTCAATTATGATGAAACGGATCCGACATGTAGTGGTGTATCATGCGAAGAGTATCTTTTTGATCTAATGTTGTAGCAAAGTAATGTTAATTTAACCGATAGCTCAATTATGATGAAACAGATCCGGCATGCAGTGGCGTATCATGCGAAAGATTATTTTTTTGGTGTAATGTTGTAGCAAAGTAATGTTACATATACCGATAGCTCAATTATGATGAAACGGATCCGACGTGCAGTGACGTATCATGCGAAAGATTATTTTTTTGGTGTAATGTTGCAGCAAAATAATGTTACTTAAACCGATAGCTCAATTATGATAAAACAGATCCGACATGCAGTGGTGTATCATGCGAAGAGTATCTTTTTGATCTAATGTTGTAGCAAAGTAATGTTACTTAAACCGATAGCTCAATTATGATGAAAGGGATCCGACGTGCAGTTGCGTATCATGCGAAAGATTATTTTTTTGGTGTAATGTTGCAGCAAAGTAATGTTACTTAAACCGATAGCTCAATTATGATGAAACGGATCCGACGTAGTGGCGTATCATGCAAATAGACGAGTGTGCTACGTGGGCACGACTGGGAGAAATATGGCTCGGCGATTTGGACCCGATCCAAAAGTATACGAACAAAATAGGGTTGGTGTCGGACCAACATGAACATTGCTCGTATAAAAACAACGGTTAGTCGAATGTATGTATTCATATCTTTGTTCATTTTGCATGGAGTGAAATGTAACGACAGTGTTTTGGGATTTTTAGGTCGGTAGTAAGAGAGTATGTAGAATTATAAACGCGTTATGGTACAATATATTAGCATAGCTAAATTTCATGCCCGCGTCCATGCTGGTCATGTGGCATGCGTCCATGCAGAGGGTGTGCTTAACCATGGGTCGTAGTTGTTATCATAAACTAAAAATTGTTAAACCTTGTCGAAAATCTGATAGATATTTAATGATGCAGACATCCAACCCCTGGTGGTAAATTAGTCGCTTTACCCAATTCGGACTAAGGCAAGGTTACCGCCCCGTTTTGCACAGAGACAGTTGCCCAAAATCCGACATTAAAGAATTATTATTATATAATTATAGCATTTTTTTTTTCATTTAGATAATTGAGAACATACTACAATTTTCTTTACTTCAAGCTCCAAGGCGGTTCAGCTGAATGTTGACTTACCCTTAAATATTCAATTAACTCCCAAATACCATTAAGTAAATTCGATAAAGGAATTTTCTATAATATTTTATCCAAAGTCTGAAATATATGGGAAATTGATTCTTTTACGTTTCTGAACTTACGCGGGTATAAAAATTTGCTTACGCTGCAGTTACGATATTCCGTTCGCAATTTCCTTTTAAGTAGATTGAATTTTCAAGTTTCAAGCAGTAACCATGAGATTCACGGTTCTATGTGTTTTGTGCCAAATTCCCTTTCGTAAAAACAGAATCAAATTACTGTTCATATATTATGATTATTACAAGTATCAATAATTGTATTAAGTTTTTAAAATCAAGCAACATTTGCGATTTGATTTAACATGAGTTTTGGAAAGTATCTCCAGCATAATGTATCAATAACCTCGAGTTTTTCGTAACTAATATTAATACAGTGACATTTACACGAAAATATTTGAAACAAGATCACATATAAATTTGAAATAGGAGACATAAAATATGTGAATCTAAAACGAAACTGGAAACTTTATTGCGAAAGCAATATACCCTTAACGGTGTTACGCAGTCTATCGACTGTATCAATAGTGGGAGTCTCCGGAATTTTCACATCCGATATTTTATTTGATATTCTCCGTAAGTTCTCGCCGTGATTCGGTACGAGTCGCCTCACGGTGACTTATTTTACCTACGTCCAAAATAGAATTTGAAAATAGTGTCTATTTACAGCTAGGATCTTCAAGCTTCAAATTGAGAACATATTTTTATTTAATTTCCTTTTTTTAATACGCCGAAATGTTTTATTTTTGAAAGTTAAACAATAAATTCTTAAATAAAAATAGTATAAAATACTTGTGCATACACTAATTAAAAATAAACAATTAAATATAAAAGGTTTCATCCAAATTGCTGTCCCTTGGAAGAGTTTCCAAAACGCTGGCGACATGGCCCGTTGCATAGCTAAGCTAATTAAATTGAAAAATCAATTAATAAATCCATTAATTATTAATAATAGTTAATTAATTGTGATACGTTGTTTTAAACATATTAATTAAATTAATTACACCGCTTACATGCAGCCACTGACAAGTAGCCGCCGCGTTTACGGAAGCGCTCGCAAACTCAGCTGAACATAATCGTAACTCTGAAGGAAAGAGACCGATAAAAGTTGCCCGCCATTGCAACGGACACCGCAGTCAACCGCGCACGCTGTTTAAATTAACCAAACCATGAAAATTGCAACTATCTTTTACCTACATGTTCATAATCTACGCGCGTTGTGGCTTCGAATCCGTGCATGGATACTACTGTAAAACTTTGCATGAGTTTTACACTTTAAAATCTTTTTACTGTCATCATCGACCTTTACTTAGCATTTATGGTAATACTCACTATGGTTCGATGATCTTAAATTAGTAGCGAAATACATGCAAATGTACCAATAGACCTGTCATTCTTTAACATTTTGAGAATTTATATATATACATCATATATTTCTTTCTTTGCAGATGTTATTAAATAGATATTGTAGTCTGTAATACGTATTGAGAATATCTAGAATTTTCACGTCGGAGACTTTATTTGATATTCTACGTAAGTTCGCGCCCTGATTCCCGGATAAGAATTGGCTCCTCGCTTGTGCAACGTGACTAAAATGACTCCTCTTTTATTCCTAGAATGGTTAGACAGCCTATTTTTCGCTTTATTACCCAAAAGGTTTCATATAAAGTAACAATACCTGGGAAAATTAAATATTAGTATGAGTTTTGACACAAAATATACGTTAAAGCAAAAAGGGTTCCCATAAAAATGCCGCTATTTTTAAGCATTTTTCATACTAGCTATTGAACCGTTATAGGAAAACAGTTAAAATTTTCACAATTCGTTATCTACGAAGACCGCTACAATAAGAAATACTAATGACAATAAAATACTTTTTATTTCAAATATATTTTATTTCATTGCACTTTCTTGGTAACAACGCCATCTGTGTTTATTCATCCATTGACATATTGTTCTAATACTACAAATAGATGGCGTTTACTACTTTAACTACAGATATAATATATTAAGTGGTATGGAACTCTTCGTGTATGAGTTCGATTAGCACTAGGATTGACCTTTTTTTTTGAGGGGGAAACGTTCAAAAGGTGCCCGGTGACGTGGGAGCGACACCGGGTTATTAGGGATTTCTACCCGGTGACCGTCCTCAGCGCTATGTGGAGGACTCCGGGATCTCCAAAGGAACTCAACCGGAGTCCTCTGAACGCGGCGCCCCTATCAAACTTTGCACAAATTAAATATTACGTTACAATGTACATATACGACGATATTCGGTCACACATATTGTCGTCCTTTCCGGAGTCGGTAACTGGACGGTTCGAACTCCCACTCTTGCCGCCCACAACCCCGGAAGCCCCCTTTTAGTAGCCTCTAACGACAAAGAGAGGAAACCATAGCTCTATTCTGGTCCCGAGACTATAGGGACTACTAGGATTGACCTAGTGCATTACGTATATGTTATAGCTACTTCAAACAGCGTATGGTTATTATGAACAGCGAATAGTACTTTAGTAAAAATTCTTCAGGAAATACTTATCAAATAAATAACCCAAACGAACTTGAAAATCCAAGTCAAGTCGTCCCGGAAAATCCAGGTCGGCGTTATAAAACGAAGTTATAACGAGGCATGCGATATTTGTCCGTAAACATATTTCGGTTACGTTTCTTCGGAAGTTACGTAATTACGTACTCCGTAAACCGAAAATTATCGCACTTTAAAATGTCGACTTTTATAATAGACTAACTGAAACATTACGTTTCTTCGGAAGATACGTAATTACGCACTCCTTAAACCGAAAATTATCGCACTTTAAAATATCGACTTTTATGATAGACTAACTGAAACGCGCGGTTGTAGTCCCGTTTAAAATAAAAGGAAATGTGAGAAATATAATCTTGACCCATACATTCATGGGTTTTAGTTTTTATGCGGCACTCACAAACATTTTCTAAAATAAAAGTATTTTAAATTATTTCTTGTAACATCAGCTATTTGCAAAAGTTATCTATCAGTGAAAGTCCTATGAAAATTAGTGCATCCGTGTCGGAAATTAGTCAAAACAAACAGACAGACTTTTATTTCTCATCTTAGCTAACTTGCAGTACCTATTGATAATAAATAATTTGAAGGAAATCTTTTTTATGAAGAAAGTAGCATACGTGCAAGCATTACACCTGGTTGCTACCGCTCATGAATATTTGAAATCAATCCCAGATAAGATTAGAATCATACCTTAGATCGTTCACAGATACGTTACAACTGGAGAGAGAGGCCTATGTTAGAATGTCTCTGAAAAGTATATCC
>DWRA01002537.1:0-13801 GCA_018250295.1 Spathilepia clonius
GCCTCGCACGGATATTTTAGATGGTTTGTTTTATTTATAACTATTTTTATTATTTTATACTTATTGTAAATATTTATGTGTATATAGTGTCATGTAGTATTAGTTATTATTTTCTTTGTTTTTATAAATGAATTTTCGTGAAATAAAATATTAATATATACAAGTCAGCTTTAAAAATAAATAATATTAAAAACAGACTTTCTCACCAACACAGAAAGAAATGAAATCCAATACGAATTTCTCCATGCTTTTTATGTTCTTGTGATTTTATTAACTACCAGGATCGCATATCTGGATCAATTATGGACTGGTACCGACTACCTGGTCCGAATTACATCCGTTCGGAAATCTATACAGATAAATAATATTGGAGTGTCTGTTTGTAGTGTCAAACAACTTTTTACAAAATGTTTATGTAACTTTAGATATAAGGTACCTATTTATAAAAAAAAAATCAATTATTTATATGTTTGTTTGTATGTCTGTTTCTTCTGCCTTATCTCCAAAAAGACTGGACCGTTTTTCACGGGACTTTCACTGCCGGATAGCTGATGCTATAAAAAATAACTTAGACTTATTTTACAAATATATTTATTATTTTACAAATATATTAGGGTTCCGCACAAAAAAACCGCGTACGTACCATTTCATTAAAACCGTTGTTGAACTTATAAAATCGTATCTATATATTTCATGTTATATTTTATGAACGCAGACAAAACCACCGTTCACGGCTTGTCCTGACATAATAATCCACTTCCTACCGTTACACCTAAACATACTTGGTCGGAAATATATAAAAAATACGTAACCTCTTATTATTTCTAATCTCCTAAACAAAATCTTTGAGCGGGTTAAGCTCAAGCAGTAGTTTCCGTTCTTTTGTCCGTCGCAGACGGCGAATGATAGGCGTATCGGATAAAACATGTCCTCGATGATCAGTATTGTATTTGCATATAGTTAAATGCTGAACTTTCTTGTTTTTTTTTGCATTTTGTCCTAAAGGAAGAGAGTCCTGGGTTCGGTCCCAAGTAAGACAGAAATCTAAAACTGAGATTGGCTGTTCTGGGACTGTGTGCTGTGTAATCACATTATCTAATTTGTGTGTGTTCATTAGTGAAGAGTTATGAATATAATTTTTTTTTGGTACTTATGTTTTTCATTATAGTTTAAATTGCATATTTTAACGAATACCTATTAGTAAATTATTAAGGAACTTTGAATGTAGTATTTTTAAGTACCAGTTTAACAAAACCCAAAATTAAAATAATTATTCATATTTTTTATGTATACCTATATAAAATATGTAGGTAATTATTCATGTTACTGACGTAGTATAAAACCGTATAAGCAAAGCGAATACATAACTGGCTGTACACACTCATTCCAAATTTAAACATACGTCGGCCATTTTGGCAAACGTCAACCGTACACGTGCAGACGGTCGGTGTAGTCTTTCAGTGGAAACCTAACCCCGCCTTTCGATCTCACGCTGAAGCAAAAAACTGGTAACTGAACACCAGTGGGGGATTGACAGATGGAGGGGAGACCGGTGGGATAAAACAGGATATAATCAACGTCGCAACGTGTGAGGAAGGAATTGAGAACTTGGAAATATATTATGTATTCCTACTTTACTATATTTTACCGATGTTTAAGAGTAGTACCTCTGTAGGTACTAAAACCTGGGTGTACGTATATATAATCTTATACCTGTCTATAAACGCTTAATTTGGTTATTATATGCTCAAGTAAAGTAAAGTTTAGCCTACCTAGAGCAGAGTTACAACGTTAACGTTTCGCTTATATTATGAATCATGATATTTACATAATTAGATACTGTCGTAATATTAGGAAAAGTAATATTAGAATAATTATGTAGGTATTGTACATAAAATATAATATCGGTTTCTTCTTTCTTCTAAATATTTTTAAATGGAAACGATTGTGGTACAATTTTGAGCACTGGGCGAAGACTCGTTTAAATAATGAAGTATCAGTAAACCGGTACGTAAACTAAAAACGAATACTCCACAGTATTCGTGATTAGTAGCAGAGTTACCAGAATTAAATAGGTATATGTACATAGGTGTGATGAGCCGAATATTAGCACGTGCAACAATAGTATAATTTTGTCTTAAAATGTCATCGTAATTCTTAAAATATCGAGGAATTCCTTTAACACTATTAGGTAATATAATCATTCCGTGAATTTATAAATAAATCGTGTATATTAACAAAATATTTTACATTACAATAAGCCGTGATAAATGAAGTCTGCAAATAAACAGTCAATGCGTCAATTACGTTGTTATAAAGACATAATAAAGAGTTAAATCTAAAGCTATACAATTTGATCAAATCTACCGACAACAATCACAAAATCATGTGTTCCATTGTGCCACTGACCTAATGTTTGCTCCACACATAATTACGGTAATCGCTGGCACAAAAGACACACGACTGACAAAATGTTCGCGACTATTGATATTACAACAATATCGCGCTTTTGAACCTATCCAGCATAACTTGATCTCGCCACTGGCACCGAGACTCACAATAGTGCTCTACACAGGGGTAAATGAACTAAGCATCAAAGGTCTTAATAAATAGGTCGTATCATAAAGAACTATCGCGTGAATTGTACACTTGTAAATCTCTTTGTTAACCGGCGCCCGCTTATTGTATACTGACAATACAACTTGTAAGAAATGTTTTTTAGGAATCTTCCATTCATGAAAGTTAGATGCATCGGTTTTGTGGCAAAAGCTCTGATAATGTAACCTGTTGCTGCCGTGAATGGTCGGCCGTTGAAAGAGCAAATTGAATTCATTCGCTTCAAAGACGTGTTGGTTTATGGTTTTTAATATTCAATAGAATCGCACAAGTGCACTTTTGTTCGGTTTCTAAATGAATTCAAACTTTTGAATGAAACATATCCTCATGAATAACTTGATTGAATGCATTTTTTCTTGAAATTGACTTCATACGTTATTTATATATATTATGTATGAATTCAAATATAATTGTGTATGAATTCAAATATTGATATATCTTTATTTAAATTCCATTCCAAATTCCAGTTGTACAACTGACAGTACTAAAATGCTTCATTACATCGTTACAACGATACGCGGGATTAATCAGACAAAAGTGCTAAAACACTTCTTTAATTCCATCAAACTTTGGAAACTCAACCATTCCCCTTTGTATCAAGACCTGTGTGTATTACTTATAGATAGTTTTGTGTGTTACAACGAAAATATAGAGCCAGACATATAATATAGCTTATTTGTCTAGCTCTACATTTTCGTGCATCTACATAAGTGTATAAAGGTTAGAAACCTCTTGTAGTTCCACTCCGGCAGCACCACCGCCACAGCAGCCTAATAACAGTAGTGTTAAGGTCTGCTACTTTCTCGTTTGACGGGTGCCGCAAGGGAGAGTTACTTAACGAACATAGCAGCGTCTAACATTGCTTTAGCACAACGGACCTATGACTTCATGGGAGATAAAAAAGGTTCCAGAAATACCAACTTTAGATAAATCAAAACCGTAATATACGACACTCAAACCAAACAGAAATCTGCCAAATGCGATCGAACTTACTAACTGATAATGTAGTTACACTCCACAATATACTTCTGTGATATACCTACAGATATTTCAACCGGCCCCAAGAACAAAATCTTATACAAAAATAAGATGATATCTATTTTTTTATTTATTTGAATTGTACATGTTAAAAGCTACATGGCACTATTTGTTCCTTATTTCGACGGGCCCCAACAACAAAATTTTATAGAAAAATAAGACGAAATCAATTTTTTTATTTATCTATCCTTTATATTGTAAATTGATATTTTTTCTTATACGACTTTGTTCTAGGGGCCTGTCGATTTGTTTGTTATTAATATTTGAAAATATAATGTTTTGTTTCATTCAGTTGGAATTCTTATTAAGGACGCTTTTTTGTATGTATTGTTTTAGTTCACATTTTTTACACTAATATTATTTTAGTTGATTGTACCTACGTAGATATGTATTGTATTAGGTATGTATTACAGTTTTTGTGATTGACAATATAAATCTAATAAACCTTGAAAATAACCTATTGTTGAGGTGAAATTTCATATTTTTCATATTGATATTCTTTTGGTTATTTGTTTTTATTTTTTTTTAATTCGGGTACCTTTCCGCCGTAACAGTATATAATCTGTTCAAGGTTTTGACAGATACTAATAAGTAATAAAAAGGGCCTTTCTTCCGTTCAGTAATGCGCTTTTTAATGTTGTGATATCCACTACTACTACTTCAGCTTGCTGATATTAATTTTTGTTCTTCTACGAATCTTGCCGTCTTTAATTATATTACGTAGTGACATATTTTCCATAGCATGCTCAAAGATGATCAGATGACTTGAAAATACCTTAAAATATTAGTATATATATAAAATGAAAACTGAATGTATTATTTAACATTTTATGATCTGATGAGATACATCGAAACAGGTACATACAACCTATACTTATCTAGTAGATGTAGGTATATAGCCATTGTAGACAAATAGGCTTAAAATACGCCAGAACTATCCAGACCTACGCTAACTTTATTACAGGAACTATTCAAAAGCAAACAATCATCTCTACACACTTATATGAGGACCATGTACGCATTTACGTGCGATATAGTCGCTCACTCGTGTATGTGTGTTTATGTATGTGTGTATGTGTGTGTGTGTGTGTGCGTGGAAGCTGCGCGTGAGATTCGAACGCGCAGCTGCGGTGGCCAGGTGTGCGCCGAACCCCCCGGCCGGCCCCGTGGTACTATCGTGCACAAATGTGTGTTAGGGCTGAGATTTATTTCGATTTACACTTTTGTACTTTTCTAACCCTTGGTATTGAGCAAATAAATGTAGGTACGTTATCGATTTTGTTTGTAATATTTAAATAAATGAGTATTTAAATAAATGGGTAATGAGTATCATATGAAGACCCATTATCGACCAAAAAAACCTTTACCTGCTTGCGTTATACGAAACTTAACTAGTTAAATTAAAGTTGTGTATAAAATAATAAAATCCATATTATAAGCTAGCAATGAATATGGAAATCATACATTATTGCTAGGTAAACTTATTTAGAATGTTATTTCAATTTGATATTTTAACATTATTTAATGAAAACAAATAAATCTTAAATTTATTTTCCTATGTGTTCCAATTTTCAACTTGCAATAAATATAACTATAATCTTTCATAAATTACACTGAAAAACGCAGCCATTTTTATAAAGATTTCTCACATTTATTCGTCTAAGAAGATGCAAAAATATCTCGAAAACGAAATCACAGCAAATAAAAACGTAAGTAATCTTTCTACTCGCCTGTACCTTACTACCCTATCAAAATCTGTGAATGCTTGCACAAACCCGCTTCCATGACATAAACAGTCCCCCAAGTATCGTATTTATTCCAGCCATAGCGCACTGAACGAATTCCCGTACTTCATGGCGAACACTTATGGGGGCCAGTCCCCGCTAGTAATTATCCTGCATGTTTTTATATCTGATTTTTAGTGAATTATTATTTACGGTTTCGGTCATTATTACGCCGGAACTGACGGCATACCGATGCTTAACAAACAATTTGAGTCCCAAATTTAAACTAAATACGTTTTAATATGCCACCTATGTAGTGAGATTTAATTTTCAAAGTGACAGTCCAAATTTTGAATCTCCGGAGATTATTTTGTCATACTAGTATCAGGAACACATTTGATAAAGAGCCAGTATGGTTCAGCCAAGAAGGTAGCGAAACCCATTTTCAGCGTGTAGAAATTCTGCTTTTAGTAGAACGGTGTGTATGCCAGGTGTCTTACATATGAGGCGACCATCTTAGTCTTCGGATATAACTTATTCTATACGGAGTTGGCTACAGTTCCAATGTCCCAAAATAATAGCGAAGTAAAAATATAGAACAATGATATATATTTACCATCTATATAAATTCAAATTAGTTAGATGGTGGTAGAACCCTTTGTGGTTCGACTACGGCGGCACCACTGCCACACTTATTTCTGCCTAATAACAGCAGTATTCAGCGCTGCTTTCTTCTGGTGTGAAGGGTGTGGTAAGCGAGACTTACTTATCCGAGGCATTCATATTTAGTCCTCAGAGGCAGAAACGCATCTGTGGTCGACCTTAGGTAGGATTGTAGTCTTATCTTATGTGGATTACAAATGTCCATGGGCGGCAGTTGCCACTTACCAGGTGGACTGTAAACTCGTTCTCTACTCTAACAAATAAAAAAAGTACTTATAATGAACCTAGGAATTTAATAAGAAACATACGCAATCAAAATTTAAATATTGTATTTATTTTGGTATGACGATAATCATCAATTAGTAGGCCAATTACGTAAGCAGCTTCACCACTGAATACTAGTTACAATTGCCGTATATTTGTAATAAGAATTAGCGCCTTTACTGAAATAGAACCTACAATATTCGTATGTTAAATGTCATTATAAGAAAAATACATAATAAAATGAGCAGGGAACACATCACAGTCGTCAAACTGTCATTAAACATATTAAAAGCTTCTTACAAGCTCTTATTGAACTTACAATGCATGTATATTCGGGTCAAAGCATGCAACTGAATTTTAAATAAACGAGTTGACCTCAACCGATTCAGCTGAAATTTAGCATACACATTAAGTTTGGTTAATAATATGCGCTTAGCTTAATGACGTCATTTTAAATCTAATATAGCCAATTATGTTTTATGGGCCCCCGTAGTTTGACTAATAAGTAAAAGAGTTTTCTGAGGAAAGTAACAGATTTTTTTTACTGTTGTATTATTTCGCTTGTTGCCAATTGATCTACTAGTATCACCTGCCAGTAAGTAAGGCTAGATGTAGAGGTCAGCGAGCTAATCTTGAATGGTCTTGTTACTCCTTGCAACTATAATCAGGAGCCAGACGGTAGACCACTCATAGACATCTGTACCTAATCAATCAAATGTATCTGTGCCATCGTTTCTGCCCCTCAGAACTAAGTTGGAGTGCTTCTCCGTGCGTGTTTCTGTTTACCACATCGATCAAACCTATATCACACAATATCAGCGCTAACACTTCTGTCATATAAAAAGGCCGAAGCAAATTTGATAATGGATCAAACATACGTAGCTAAAAAATGTTTTTCACTAATATACAGTAAAAATCATAGGAAAATTTATCTTGAAGCAAGCTTAAATCGACAAATATTTTTTTTGAAGATTTCCGTGTTGTGTCGTGAGAAGCTTATTTTCAATAGGTACTTATCGTGTAATATCTATCAATATAAATTTTTTATAGTAAGCCTATCTAGATTTAAAGAGAGTAGGTAAAATAAATAAAATAACTGATATTTGTTAATATTGTGCACATCTAGCCCATGTCATCAAAGTTGACGGTGTAGATGTGTTAGTCTATTGGCGGCTTCAGACGGTCCGCAATACTACCGATTTATGCACGGACAGCGGACGACTACGGACAACCACGGACTGCATCAAGGTTCGTCCAATGATATGTGCCGGTTTGTCTCTCTTCAACTTCGAAGGCATTTTGTCATTAAAAAATACAAAGTGAAAGGTCGTAACGCAACGACCCGATCACCGCAACAGATTCGTCCGTGGTACTAAAGATTATGCTTTTCGACAGTTCGTCGTAGCTAGTTGATCCGCGTTTGGCCTTAATATCACGCCCGTAGAAACCCATCATAAAGCCCAAAATGGTAGGTACAGCACAACCTACTGAAAGAACAACAGAATTTGCTTCAAAACTCTCTCAATTCCAATTAGATTCATGCCTAGCCTTATAATATGTTTTGTTAGCAGAACCTCGACTAGACAAAACCGAAAGACAAGAGGCCTAGTTATAATAATCCATCGATAAAGAACCATATCGAAATCATACGCGGAAATCGCACCACCGAACCCTAAATCACGAACAATCTTAACATATAAATAGTGCACATATGTTAACGAGCTCTAATTTGTATGATATATTTAATATTCACATTATTACAATGTGAAATACGTCAAGTACTCGTACCCTCTGGGGGGAGGGGTTTCAGCCTATATATAGAAAGTATTTTTACCGTTCCGCCAAACAAGACTGATAATACCTAAAGACAATTTTAAAACAAGTAATGGGAAATTCAAAAATGACCCTTTTTAACCTCATGCTAGTGCTTCTAGTTTGTGCTGTCGTCTGCCAACCTATAGAAAAATCTAGTTTTGGTGAGTTTCTTAATCCTGAATTTAAAAAAATACGTGAAAATACGTATAAATGTGTTCCTAACTCTCATTACTAGCAGGTATTTAATTTACCTGCACCAAACTGTTAATTGTATTAAGTTCCGCTTGGTAAAACTACAGCATTCTTCCACTATTCGTATTATATAAAATTTTAATTAATCGTGGCAGTTTTTTCTTACATTTTTCCTACAATTTTGGAATCCTATAATTTTTAATTACCTACAAACAAAATGGAATCTAGGTAGAAGTGACTATTAAGTACAACTATTTCAGTTGATCATCCAAGCAACCCTGGCGAACATTCGATATGGAAGAGGTTTATCAATCCATCTTTAACATTTGGAACTTTTAGCGACAGCGGAATCGGCAAGATTAGGACGAAACGAAGGTAACCTTTGTCCTTTATTAATCACCAAGATTTACGAAACGAATAGTCTAACAATAGTATCCATAGATTGTGCTATTGATGGGATAAAATTCCTACCAATCGGTATTATCGATACTACTAGCTGTAGACGTACCTATTGTCTTTAGTAAGTAGGTACCGACATTGTCGATAGCGCACAATTCGTATTTGCAAGTGCAATGTGGAACACTGCCAATAGATTGACAAGTTGTTTTTCGTTACTATTCTGAGGCCTTAATTGAAACGCCTTCCACTAATATTTATACAAATAAACACAAACAGTGCTACAATTAAGGTAAATGGTTATAATGAAGAAAAAGCTGCAGATTTGGTATCTCCACAGTCGGCCTATATTTTTGCACATTCCAGGAAACTTAGAAATAATTATGTATCATTATTTTTGCAGTTTAGCTGAAGAATGCGAGAAACTCCAGCTGTGCAAGTTGCATGCACGGTCTTCACATAGTTTCTTAGCCGCTTTCGAGCTATACTTTGTTAAGTAAGTAGTGATTTTTCTTTAGTCTCTTTGTTACGAAAACTTATTACAATCTAGACTACATTGTTTATTTAGCTTATGTGGCCTGTAGACAAAATGCGTCCATGCTCTATTGGTTAAATGGCCCACGCTGATACTAGACCCTAGTTACGACGCTGTTATTACGTTTATATTTGTCTGCACATATGTCACCTACAACACATGTAATTGTAATAAGACTATGTGACTACAAAGGTTTAATTTTTATGTTATTTACTGTATTACTTGTATCGAGACGCACGGTCGTGTGTCCTCCAAGTTTGAGTTCGACGACGGTCGCGGCGAGGTGCATACTACACGAAACGTTTTAACATTATATTAACAGTATTATGAATGTAATAAACATTATATTATTTATATTTCGTCCGCAGCAAAGAAAACGCAAGGCTGTGGGACCACAGATCTCGAACGAGTGCAGACTGTGAACGACGATTCAGTTGCTACCGATAAATATCACACAATAATGCTATAGATGTACCACGTAAAAAATAATTTAAACAATTACTTGTTGAATTCTTAATGCTCAATTTGTTTAAATCAATTTTTATGTGTATTCAGCTTACTAATTACTGTTGATTGATTTTTAATAGGTCCAAATAAAATATAAATTTTATTTATAGCAAGAACTTTCTTCAATATGACAAAAATATAATAAATTACTGACATATTCTCAATAGAAACAGTCACTGTCGGCATACAACACTTTTCAAGTTTTCATTACGATAATGTTTTTTTATGGAAAATAACTGAATAAAACAACCTTTACAAACAATCCACTTTATTGCTCACCTCTTCAAATACTAACACCATCACACTCAAATGTTCAACTTATGAAATAAACAACAAAATATTGAAAATTGATAAATTACCTTTACTTAAATAAAAAATACCACATGAATGCTTTCATAAATTAATTTGATTATGTCAATATATAAAAATACCAAAACATTGGCACTTCTCTTTCTTTTCATTCAGATAAATAATATAATTATTACGAAGGAAATGGGCGGTTACCCTTTTATATACAGAATAAAATGACAGACATTTTCTAATAGTTTTAGGCTATGACTCCATTGCGCACCCAGCTCCTACGTATGTAATAATAATTAAAGAATTGAGTAACCGCGGAATGATTATTAAATATAATTTTTGTTCCTTATTTATTATTTGAATTCAATAACGTTTATTTTGAATTTATCCTTAATTTGATACCGTTTTTGACAAAAATCAATTACAAATAAAATTGTATACTTCGCTAAAATTTCTTATATAGTCTAGTACTAAATTTCATTTTTAAATTGGAAAATACATTAATTTAAATTACTTCTCAACATAATGGATTTCTATTCACAGATAGTATAACTAAATATTACTGGCGTTCATCAATTTATTTTTAGTAACTTAAATTATCACTTACTGAAGATATTGTTTGTAGACATCGTCAACTTTAAGTCCTATTCAAATTATGCTGCATCGATATTGATTCAAATACCAAGACAATAATAGTAAATTAATGAATTTGGAAATAAGACCTTTATTTTAAATTACGACAACATACAACAACAAGATGTGCAAATCTCACTGTGTTTTAATTACGTACGACTATTCATCTGCGCACTGCAACATTATACTGCAATAATAAAAAAGATGAGTCGGTGAAGTCACCGTAATATATCACTAAAAGATGTTCAAAAATATAAATAATACACACCTCTGCTTATTGATTTGTTGTGTTACTTCTGTATTGAGATACTTTTAGAAGGTATAGAATAGACGTTTTATTACACTACACAGATTTTTTATGGGATTGACATGAAAAATAAGTATGTAGTTTACTTGATAGGAAGCGGTCACTGCCGTCCGTGGATATCTCCAACCAGCTCTATATAGAACAGATGTTCTATCTGAAGCTGGTCAGAGATATACTGCCATTCCTGAGCACCGGGACGGTTGCCTTATATGTAAGTCAGCCGGCATTTACCGAAAAAAGTTTTACAGAAATTAAATTCAATTCGCGCCAATAGCCTTACATTCCGAGGAGAACGGATCGGTAGCGAATACAGTCGAGTAGGCTATGTACATATCCCCGTGTATTCGTGTACACTGGGCCTGCGTGCGAGTGCAGTGCAGCCGAGCTACTGCGCCTTCTTGCGCAGCAGCTTGCGGCCGGCCGCCGCGTGCAGCAGGTCGGGGCGCAGGCGCGCGGCCAGGCGCTCGCGCTGCAGGAAGGCGGCCGCCACCAGCGCCAGCAGCGGCACGGCCAGCACCGACGTCTGCCGCAGCTCCTGCTCCGACGACCGCACCTGCGGGTATGATTTATTATTTTAAACGTTTATCTTGGAAACTCGTATATCAGGGTAGTGAAAGACCACACGTTTGGCCGCAAATTATATAGAACTCTTTCCGAAACGTAGTCAAATGCATATCTTTATAAATGATTAAAAATATGCTTAAAAGTAAGCAAAAATATTACGAAGAAGTTTTAAAACGTATACGACGAATATAATCTTATACTAATACGTAACCAGCTTATTTGACTAACATTCTACCAAATGCATTTTCATCCTCATAAAAATTAACAAATAATATATTTACCCGCTTCAAGATGCAACAAAAACAAAATATAGCAAAACAAAATTTAAAAAATCCACATAAATTACATTATAACCAACGTACTAATTGCCCGATACTAACCTTCGGCGTAAAATCGATGTCAAAATGCTTGAAGCGTCCATCCGACGTGAAGTAGTACGCGTACTCTCCGTAGTTGTGCGTGGCCTTGGACAGCGTGGACTCCAGGCTCACCACGTAGGTCTTGTTGTCGGCCGGCAGCCGCGGAAGCACGTACATCAGCCCCGGGTTCAGATTCTGGGAGTAGCCGGCGGGGTCCAGCCGCGTGGAGTAGAGCGGCGACTGCGGCGTAGTCTCCAGCGCGAGCGACAGTCGCAGCGACTTGTAGTGGTCGACGTTGGGCGTGCGCACCAGCACGTTGACGTCGGTCAGCTGGTGCGGCTGGATCACTATCAGTCGGACGTTCTCGATGTCCTTTTCTTTTACCTGGTAATTATTTTATTAGGAATTTATTAATAAACGGTGGATGTCGAATTGATAAACACATGGTTAATGGAGTTTGTTAAAAACTTTATTACAACTATTGTAAACGCAATCCGTTTAAAGGTACTAACTTAAAGTTATTCATATCTGCTTATGAATATTATAAACATAACTAAATATTCAATTTTCCGATTTAGTGTATAAGCAAAGTCTATAAATAAAAGAACTAGCATCATAGTACCGTATTATGTTTACCTCAAAAGTAGGTGGCGCTTTCGCAAGCTTGAGTCCTGCCAATTCTGGAGTGGATGATTCCTTCAATTCGATCGTGTAGTGGCAGTTAGGCGGCAAACCTCGTATTCTAAAAAATGTTAAAAATATTTCAAAATTTAAATATAAAACGTTCAAATTCGATCATTTATTTGATTGTTGCTTTGTTGCCATATCCAGGACGTCCTAACGAGGCAATACTAGAAAGTAATATTTTACAAAAAAAAAAACCCACCTAGGCCTCCTTATGTGAACGTCCAACAAAAATATAGATTACATGTAGGGTATTGGGCGCGACTAGCCTCCGTTACCTGAAGTCTCCGTTGACAGAGCCAGTGGCCTCCTGCGGCGGGCAGCGCGCCGCGTGGCCGGGGCGGGCGGGCGCGGCGCGCAGCGGCACGTTGGCCACGCCCACCTTGCCCAGCGACAGCGTGCGCCCCGACACCGACCACGCCACGCGGATACCTCTGCAAATATTATATCATTATAAACCATACTATTCATTGTTTGCTTAGTTATGCTGCAGTATTTTATTTATGTATTTAATCGTCGTGTACTTTAAATTAATTTATGGGAATAAAGGCAGACTTCATATTTAGTATAAATTATTAAGTGTATTTGCACTTATTATAATCATTGCCAAACTATGCTCTACTTTATACTAGTAGAATACTTCATTTTAAGTTTGCTTGTGCTTAACACAAACATTATGAAAATTTTTGTTGTGTTAAGTATGAAACATTTAAAAGAAAAAAATATAAAGTAGTGTTGAATACAAAATTGTATACATAGTTTCTTCTTTACAAAGCTTTTTATTTTTAACTGACGTGCGCGAAGCTTTTTTCATATTTCAAATACACAGTCCATACAGATTTACTTTTCAAAGAATGTATAATAAAATTGTATTTAAGTGCATTTAAGATTTTTTTTTTTCAAGTAGACTTTATAAATTACGACGCTCGAAATATTATTATATTAATATTCCATTTTATTTTTTAATGTTTCGACATCGACATTTAAACTTTAAATCTAAGCCTAGTTAATTTCAATTTAATTAAGATATAGATTGCCAAGCGTACACTGTATGTTAAAATTCGTGTACGTATTGTATTTGTGTTGCACCATTACGACGGAACGCGCCACTGCTCATAGGAACGAGCTGAACTGAACTGGGTCGTCCTATGCCGCGGCGGTGATTTCGCCGCATGGCGCAGGGTCTACGGGCCTCGAGGGGTCC
>DWRA01002538.1:0-13794 GCA_018250295.1 Spathilepia clonius
GCCGCCGGAGTCGAACTACAAAGGGTTCTACCACCGTTAAACTTTGTAATACTTTGCAATTATTGCAATACTTAGTATCATGAATGGATGTATGACCTGATGATCAATCACTACCCATGTTTTTTACATAATCTGTAATAATGAAACCTTACTCAAAATATAAACGTAAGCTTAAGTATTTAAAGTAAGTATAAGCTTAAACGTAAAAGTACTCACACTACCCATTTTTCTTACTGCAACGTACCTAAGCGTAAAAAAGTAGTATTTGCTCAAAGATACTTTGTCAAAACTAAAATTTTTAGTTGAGCCACTTCTTATAATTTAAGTAATGTGATAAATAAAACTTTTGTACTTCGGAGGGTACATTAAACAGGGCATAGGTGCCCATTTTTATATTTGGGTAACTATAATTACACCATTAATGCTCACTGCTGCGTAAAGTATTATCACTCGTTAAAAAAGACGTGCTCAGTGAATTTGCACATACGCCACCAATGCAAACATTGCCTCGTATACCGACCGATGCAATTTGATTCTAGTTCGGGGCTGTGCAGACCAGATACGATGACAGGCCAATAAAAACCACAATTTATAGCCGCTATTTTAGCTAGTCAGAAAGTTGGCGACAGGTCGTCTAAGATAAATCTGACGCTCTTAAAATTTGCTGCCCTAAGCTCCATTGTACTGAAGCTACTTGCAAACTTGTAAATTCGCCCCTGCTTATGCTAATTTGTTTACTTTTCAGGGTCTAGCCTGTGGGACTTTGGTGTACGTGGTTTTCTTCGAGGTGTGGAGACAGGATCGCACAGGGTTGATGCAACTGGTCTGCTCGGTTCTCGGTTTTGCTGTGATGGTCGCTCTTGAAGTAGCTGTAGCATTAAGTACGTAAACTGTTTTATTTTTAATGTAACAATATAACTTTTGAGACGGTTTTCTTGATATTAAGCCACTACTGTTCATTGACATCTGTAAGCCTAAGTAGAAGATGAATTATACCTGAGGTTTGTCACAGATGTAGCTGCTCCTTAAGACTAAGTTGGAACGCCGTATAATTGTACGCCTTACTATTCAAATCAAAAATACACGTGAGGTTTACACAGCGATATAAAGCTTTCTTGGTTATGGTTGCAGATGCAATAAATAATTATTGTAAAATTGGTGTGACGGCGGTGCCTAACCTAACCATGAAGAATTTTATGAAACTTATGCTAAAGGCCTTGAATTTGAAGAAGAGCTTGCGATCTGCCACTTATTTTAGATTTTGCCCCCTAATTTTTTAGACTAATTTAAGTATCTTTTTCAGTTGCCTGACAAATTCTTCGAACATTTCAAGAGAGGAAATGGGAACTGTAAGATTGATATTAATGTGTTGTGAATTAGGTTTAATACAAAAATTCAAGTAACTTATTGTCTAATGCAGTTTAAGCTTTAAATTTATGGATTACTTTATAAATAAACATTTTATTTGTATTTCGGATTTTTTGTACCTTGTGTTTTATTGAAACGTTAACTGACCCAATTCAGGATTTTTAATATTGCTTTAATAACTTTTATAATGGAGAAGTAAACGAGCACGAAGTCCACCTGATGGTAAGTGGCAACTGCCGCCCATGGACATTTGTAATCCACCCCAGATCAGACTAGGCTCCTACCTGAAGTCAACCACAGATGCGTTGCTACCCCTGAAGACGAAGTTGGAACGCCCGAGGCGTTTATAAATAAGTTTCCCTTACCACACCCTTCAAACCAGAATACAGCAGCGCTTGATATTACTGTTATAAGGCAGAAATAAGTGTGGCGGTGGTGCCGCCGGAGTCGAACTACAAAGAGTTCTACTACCTCGTAAAAGGTGAAAAGGATTGTGTAAACATGCCATTCAAAGTGGTAGAAATGAAGATCCCTTTCTAGAATAAAAGTTGCCTAAGTTACTCCTTAACTTAGTTATCTGGCAGTGAAAAGTCTAGTTATTATACGGTAAGAGGACGAAGGATATAAATAATACAACAATTTGTAAGTAATTTAACAAATCAATAATTTAATTATTAGAAATTAACACTTGTTTCTAATTGTACGATTAATCTATTCTTAAAGAAAAATAGATATAGTTATTTATCTATGTAGTACATAATAGATATCTTTTTAGGCTGAGTACACACGAATACGTTATGCGCAGACGGTAAGTATCCCTATCTATTGATTAAATAGATTATAGCTTATTAAACACAAATCTATGAGATAAAGATGCTGTTAAAATATTTTTTTATTAATATTAAAATATGCACTTATAAAGATCTGTTCAAATTAACGAATCGCTTTAGTTTACATAGCGGTTATAACAAAATGTTATTTATACGCTATTTGCGGCGATACGCGATAATTTGGACAGATCTCTAACCAACGTGCGAGTAACGCACTGCAACTCTTAACTAATATAATATTGAGAGAAAGACGTAGAGAAATTTCGAAAACTCTTAACACTAAGCTGGTACATGAGTACATATTTTATAATAATGTTTTCAAGCCATTCCGCCTTTAACATTCCTAGTCATTACACCTAAGGCCGGTACATTTACTCTTCATACTTAACAATATACTTTAAGTAATAAAGTTTTACATGCTCAACTATTAAATATAGTATTGCATAATGTCACAATACTATTTTCCACTTGATACACGCGACCGGGATCCTTCACTTGCTGACTAAATCTCAAATACTAAATTATTTCTTTAAATTAACAAAAATATACTTTTTAAAAGTATCTTCTGTAGTATATCGTACTTGGTCAAAGGTTGATTACAGAGGAATATTTTAGATTTGTGCAGGAAATATTGTCAGTAAGTGGATCTTCCCCTCAACAGTGTAATTTAGCAGCGTGAGGATAGCCTGTAAGATTCATCTCAAAAAAATCACTGGAATTTTCATATTTCATCTAATATGGGCACGAAAAAAAATTGACCAGCAATTATTAAAAACAGTGCACCAATGAAATACAGTACAACTAACTAATACTACGTTTATACAGAAATTAGTGAACTTAAAGTACTTTAAAACTAAGAGGCACCTTCATTTTATTCTAAACGGAACATAACCCTCCCCACAACAATTCGCGTTAACGACAATACGCAGCAACCAAAAACACATTAAATTTAGGATTCAAAACATTAGTACATAGTAACATTTAAATCTCACTATAATTTGTGTAAATATTAAAATTTCTACATATATTGAAAAGATTTAAACTGGAGAAACATTTAACCAATACGTCTACAATTTACTGGAAGTACATATTTAATTCATTTTAAAATATTATTATCGTTTTAGATAGCTCTATTCAAAACGCTATCACGTGCTAAATTCTCCTTGATTTGAACAAGGTTTTAGTGTTTAGAAGTAAAGTTCAACATTAGGCAACAATTACTAATCGAGAAGTAAGCTAATTGGCTTACATCAATTGAGCTATAACTTTTATATCATTATAAATATGGTGCAAAAATAAATTTAAAAAAAAATATTCTTGTACAAAAGAAAAAAACGAAATAAAAAAGTTACTAATCCAACTTCAACGTTTCGTGCATTCCAAATTAGAATTGAAAAAAGATTAGACTTTGGCACATAGTTTAAATTATATAAGCCTTTAGCCTAAATTATGTAAAAAAATACTCACTCATTACACAAAACTAAATTTGAAATGTTTATTCCACTTAGTACCACCGGCATATTGTTTTGTACATATGGCATTATTATTTATAAATGGCAACTTGCCACCATTTTGCCAGAGACAATAATAGAATTACATATGGAAAGTTTGGGAACCCTTTTAGACTTTTAATGACTATAGTACGGTCTGGTAAATGCAGTTGTAATTTGAGTTTAGTAGGAGTACTATGCTATAATATAGTACCGAGGGGCCCTTGGGCATTTCTATGAATGGGGCCCCCTTACATAAAGATGACCGTCGCGGAATTTCCTGATACAATTTAAATTCCTATTACTCCTGGGCCCTGGCATTTTGCCGGTGTGTTGGTGTTAATATCAGTAGAAATTAGGTACAAATATGATAATTACGTAAAAATAATTAAAGCGTGTCAAAATTAAAAGTACGCGAAAGACAAACCACAAAGGATACCAAGCGAGTGTTATTAGAAAGATTTCGTTAATGAATCAATTTTTAACTTATTCCATTTGATTTATTTCGCATAAGTCATTGCTATGAGTATCGCTTAATATCTTTTATAACTATTCTCTAAGTAACAAAATATTATCTATTATCCTCTTGGAATTTTGATATTGATTTCATGAAGCATTTTACCGCGAAGTTAATACCTCGTTCTAAAGGGGTCATATGCTGTAACTGACCTGTACTCGCGGTTTTATTAATTTGATATGTACATACATTTGTAGTGTATTAATACAAGATTTATTGTGTTTTTCAATACATTGTATAGTTTGCGAAAACCCATTTCAGAATACTTGAATAACTGTGAAATTTATGTCACATTTTATTTACAGCCTCATACCTTCCTTAACAAAAGCGCCACAAATGAGTGTACGTACAACTTAATATAAATTAAATGCACCGAAGTAAGTATGGCAACACTAGATAACCGTTTAAGATTTGAGAAGCTTGTTCGCGCGCTGGTTTGCCACCGCGATACGAGTTTCGTTGCTCTCGCCCTAGGGGAATAAAAAATAATTAATACACTGTAAGCCTTGAGAGATCATCCATAAACTTCACGCCAATATCAGTATTTGTCACTTAATAATCTTATTTGTGTTTGGATGTCACATGTCGGCAAAAATAGTAATATATTTTAATAAGATGTGACGTCACAGCTCTATTCTGAATCGTATGACGTAAACGTAAGTTATGGACGACCTCTTATAATCAAATGACAATGAATATGATATTTATAATACACAAAAGCGTATGTTGCACAAGCGTTAGTATGTTATGTGTTTTATTTCCTATAATTTCGAATCAACCATAGACATAGTGTCTAAAAATTGTATTGTAAAAATGATCAAAGTAAGTTTTTTGAGGCATTTAAATATATTGATTGTTCAAATACTCTTTTTAATTTTATTAATGAACATATGATTGTTCTTATTTCTATAGTGTAATATAAAGTCTGTAATTAGGACTAACACTTTAAATACACATAAATTATTTAATAATTGCATGAATCGCCGTCCACCCATTACTGCTTCACTGCTGGGCACGGGTCTTTTGTCAGAGGGCTTAATTATATCACATACAGCGGTAAGAAAGTAGATAATTTTGAAAATCAGAATCCTCTCAGCCCTCGAATTAAAGCCACCTCAGGTTAGTCTAGTCATGAGTGCGAACTGAGAGGCCGAATTTCCAATCACTAGGCTTTATAATAGAGCTTCTAATCCCCTAAAGCAAAAGATTTGGACCACCTTTTAAATTATTTTTAACATTATTCCCTTTTCCTTTATAATAAAATAATCTTTTGTTAATCATATGTTTACACTATATTTTAGCCCATTCGAATGAATATACATTTCGCATAAATAACTTTATATCTTTGCAGGTTAAATCACATTACACAAACTTGTAAATTCAGTACGTTATAAACTTATGAATATTCCACACACATCACACAACAAACCCAAAACACATAACATGCACATGTGTAAGAATACATGTGCATGTATTACACATGTGCATGTTTCAAGTTATGTTGAATATTCAGAAGCCGGTATAGTATTTTAAGCTCGATTTATTCTAAGCCATTCCTATATTTCTAAAAAAAAATGTGCAATTAGCTTTTATTAAGGCTGTGTATATAAAATAGTTATTTTTATACTTACAGTTATCGCCGGAGGTGTGTGATGTTTTAGATTTGTGTAATGTGTAAGTCTCGTGGCTACGTACATAGAAACATTTACGTACAAACTGTCATACCCTCAGCTCATACTGTTAGTTAAAACTATTCGCTATTTATGTTGAAAATATATATTAATACACATTTGTTGTACAAATGAAATATTTTCTCAAATAATAACAAATGAAAACGTAAAAAATGTTGACAGTTAAAGTGTTTATTCATAAGGGGCCCTTGCATACTAGGGCCCCTAATCAATAGTAAAATGTACTCCATGTAATTAATATTTTAAATATATAATTACAAATATTGCTTTAACATTATTGCATTCACGTAGATTTTTAAATTTTAAAATTCTACGTGATGAGGCTCTTGTATTCCAACTGCCCCGTTTTGTAAGGTTTTATTAATAAAATATTTAGAAATATTTCTTATACTTAAATTTCATCAGGGTATTCCTTCATGTAATAATTAACTAGCTCAAATGCTATAGTTTTAGAATTAAAATATAAATGCATAGAAAATACACGGAAAAAGGATGAAATGCGTTTTCACAAAAAATATTTCCCTAAATGCATTGTTATATATTAATTAATCTGGCAACTTAGGTGATGAAAAAAAATCACCAATTTTTTGCCCCTCTCAATTTTTTTTATCGTTCATTATAAAGTAATATTCATTTATTTAAATCCTTTTGCGGTCTTATACTAACAGTATTTACTGAACACGCCAATAGCTACTTTTAAACCTAGCAACACCATTATGTTAAACTAAATTTGCCGCCAATGTCAATTTTGACAGTTCAACATGTTTGATTTGGTTATGTACATTGCGCCTTTTGCATAAGATTACTTTCGTCTTTTTTCTTTTGATTAAAACCTTACAATTATTCTGATTCTATACCTTAGGTTTTTACTTAAAGTATATTGTGACTACCTTACCGTCTAAACGTTATCTTCCTTAATATCAATCACGTAAAAAACAAATAAAAATAATTCACTGAAAAATTAATCTAATAAAGATAGGAAGCAAAAACTATAAACACGTTATAAATTAATGTTTATTTGCAAATAAAAAATAAGTCTAATATAATAGTAGTTATAATATAGATTGCTATAAATATCTATAATACTAGTTACAAACATAAGTGATAGTCACTGTTCCATAGAAGCAGATATGTTTCAATCAGAGATATGTGCAAAGATCTATTAAACAGTCCATATACTATGATTAATTCCGCATTCCACTTAACCACTACAACGATCGTCTAAATCGCTTCAGACGTCATAGTCGTTAAGTGGAATGCCGCCAAAACTCCGAGTATTATTTATGTACTTTTGACATTACGTCAGGTGATTTTAAATGTAAATTTCTATCAATGTGTTACATAAGTGCTCCTATGAAAAGTTTAATACTCAATAATAAGATCTGATACCTCCTCAGCGAAGTCTCCAACGGCTAATCTAAATACTTAAGTTCAAACTATTATCACATGTCGACTCGTCTCTATCGCTTTTGTCTTGTTTCACGTACACAAGAAAGATTTCAAATTCTACTTGGAATATAATCTATGTAACAACTTCGGCTTGAAGATGAAATATTGTAATATAACGTATTACGTATTAGAGTTACATATTGACGACATTAAATTACTTTTAACTATATCGCCATTGTATACAGGATGTTTAAAAATCATTTGAAACTAAACATTTTTTACGAGTTTTTGCAAGAGTGCGTCTATCCTTATTTTATGTGATTTTTAATAGAAATGCATCGAAAAACAATACTTTTCAAAAACATTACATACTTTTTCTTATGTAACGGGTACTTACATACGGCGTTTTGATTTCTTAATTGTCGACATTTCGTCACAGTTGCATGAATCGTGGCCACGGCGAAACTGTTTCGAATTCGACAATGAATAAAACACCGTATTGTGAGAGCCCATTACATAACAAAATGTACCAATTCCGCGATATTAGTCTTAATTCAAACATACATCAAGGCTGTCATTAATAAACAGTGTGAAGCAGTTTTATACATCCTGTATACATATAATCTTTTGGAAACCTGGTATTTTGCGAGAAGCATAATAAATTTGTTTAATAACACTAGGGTCAACAAGAGGTAAATGCACGTTCACAAAATAATACATCTCATTATAACTGACTACACATCTATTAATATGTAACGTTACCGATGAAAAATAGATATTCAAGTAATGTGGTCACCTTTTGAAAATGGTCATTTTATTAGCTCTATTGATTATTTATTCGATACCAAAAATAATTTTAGGCAAATGATTTTAAATTTTTCGAAAATAAGGACACCCTCTAGCGACTGTCATGCTGTCATATTTTTGACGTAGATTTAGCAAATACGTGATCCATCTGATGTTAAATAGTCACTGCAATCCTGTAGCCAACTGAGAATTGGTAGTACTTCTTTCTTCCAGCGAACACAGGCGCATTGTTATTTCTGAGGTTTGACAGACTAGAGTCAAAAATGTGGTTATGTCATGACAGTCATTGACGGAAGGCTATTAAACTTTGGCACGTACAGTGCATACGCCTAACATTTTGGGCTCCTCCGCTCATACGCTTTCGAAATAAATTATAACAGGTGAAAGACATTATCGAACAAAACCATAATTGAAATTCAGAATATATAAAATTATGTAGACCGATTGCTAAGATGACACGTCTAACTATGGAATTTGAAGTCGAATGGGAGAATCTGACTTGCTTTACCTTTCGTAAGCTTGATTAAATAAATACACACTTCGTTTCATTTAAATAATAATTGCAATTCAATTTAATATCATAAAGTCTTTACATTGGCAAAACATTTTCATAAACAAAATAATGAAAACAATTCTGTTTAAAGCTAGTAACATACTTTATTTGCCACGAAATAGCAAAAATCCTGTGTATAAAAAAATAAAAAATAAAATACAAAAAATAATGACAAGCAACCTCATTTACTAAACAATAATAAATAAAGTTTAGATCATAAAGCACCAACTTTAAAATTATTTTTTTTATGACACAATTGTCTATGCTTAACAATCTCGTACATTCTATTCTCCCCTTACTCTAAAAGTTTAAGATTATATATTTATGTAGATTTTTACTACGAATATACTTTGAAATTGAAACTATAACTGTAACTGTGTGGCATCATCTTTGCACCGGATAAAATAACTACTTAAAACTTCTGTTTTCGCGCCATGTCAATTTGGTTTCAGAAGTGTCAAATTGTTACATGACGTTATTCGACAGATGCACAGATAACACCAAAAATATATTAATAGGATTAGTTTAAAAATACCATAAATATCAACCTCTGAATTTTCACTGAGAACTGAATTTAGTGCCTTGTTAAATATTTGAGATACGATTGTCTTTTGACAATATAATTGCTGTCACGTCATTGATAGCTAAATACCACCACAGTTCTATTTACCTCCCGCTCATTCTTTATACTGTGTGAGTGAGAAAACAAAACCAGCAATTACGAGTCAAATTATCTGTCATCATCTACTAAGAGTTAAAGACGAGTGTATGATGAAAATTCAGAGGTGTGTGTGGTATTTCAAGTAATCCTATTAGAATAATCGCAATCGGTCCGATACCACGAGACTGTGTGTGGTGTGTTGTTGTGTGTGACGCCGTTGTTTACTTGAGCAGCTCATGCGCACGCTGGTTGGCCAGCGTTATCCTCGTTTCATTCGATTCGCCCTACGATTAAAACAGCGTTTTGTCTTTGCAATCTGTGATCAACTTTGGCGACATGTGTACTGTCCATTTTTATGTAAACCGGCTGAATATTACAAAAAAAAAAACAAATGACATGATGGTATACAAACGCAATTAAAATATACATAAAAAAAAAAACAAAAAATACAGTCGGTTTCGTATACAAATAGACAGTTGACACTTGAATCATAGACCTTTCAATATTAATATTTGAGTCATAAACAATTCTTAATACACACAGTCGCCATCTTGTGAATTCAAAGGGAGTTATGTACTGATAATGTTACTGATGAGTTCTAGTTAGGTATGTTAGTCGCAATGGATGTGATATCTAGTCACAGATGAGTGTGGGAGGACGTGTTCTGTCAGTTGGCATGTTGGCATCCCGCGTAACGCACACATAGTAGGAAAATTTCACAACACCCAATCGCTTCTACCCGCATACACTACCGAGGAATGAAAGAGCATGCTGAGTGAACAATCACGACCACATTTACATTTATCAAGCCTGTAACGTTGACTAAATTCCATTTTGTAAACGAGTTTTAATAGTCACTTGAACATTTATTTGGATATAACGTTAACAGAACTGAGATTATTAAATGACGTTTACACAGGCAAGATTCGTTTACAAATCTCGCTTAAAAATGATTGTTGCCAAAATTTAATTTTGTTTTACTAATACTGAATTGTTACAAAACTTACTCGTTTACAAAACTCGTTTACACTTAAAATTTAGTTAACTGTAAGCTTAACAAATGTAAACGGGGCCTAAATGAAATTTGGGTTGCCAGGTAAGCGGATCACTGAAATTTTGAAGGCCAATAAGCGAATCAAGGATAGTTTGCGATAGAGGAAGTTCCCAATTCAATTCTAAGGTGATAGGCGATTCTAGAATGGTGAAATAATAGATTACGAGGCACAGCGGAATTTTATGCAAAAAACTCCTCTCTGCCTCAAATATATTATACAAACACAATAAGAGTAAAAAATTATACAAAAAAAATATATATAAAATATTATAAAATTGTTTTATATCGTTTACAAATTCGTCCGATTGTAAATATCTTACAAAAAACGCATGCAAGTTTAATTTTCAATTTTAACCTTTTTGCTCATAGTCTTTTACAATAATTGGAAGTGTATGTATATCTATACTATTTTAATATCCATATATTTAAATATTGTTAAATATTACTTCCATAATATTCAAGTTGTAGCAATATCAGCTGCCAACAACAAACTCGAATCGGGATTATCTCGTATTGAGATATAATATCAACTGCAAATATTATCTGAATGGTTGCCATGTTTATAGTAATAATTGCATTTCGCCTTCTAAGTTATTAAATATTCAAGATAATATAGAAATATAGCACTATATATGTAGTTGCACATATATTTTGCACTACGCATTTCTTAAAAGAATATACTGTTTCTCTGGTACCCTAACCTAACCTCCACGCCAAATCTCTAAACCAACCGGCATTTTCATTGGCAACAATGCAAATTAACATCATAAAACATTTGTATTCTTTCTCTGGTAACGTAACCTAATGCCATCGCCAGTTGAATTGTGTTATCTTTAAACCAACCGGCATTAGCATTGGCAGCATTGAAATCTATCATTACCCACCCTATATTACCCACTTTACGATTTAAAACATAACGTCCACCATTTCTTTCCCCCCAATCATACTACCGGACACAACTATTACCCATTCTACGTTCAAAATTTTCTGTGTCCTTATCACTCATTAATCGTACTACACTCCCCTCTCCCACTCCCCCCTCTACCATCCTATTCCCCCCATCGTACCTTGCGGTTGATGC
Source organism: Spathilepia clonius (assembly GCA_018250295.1). Lineage (NCBI taxonomy): Eukaryota > Metazoa > Arthropoda > Insecta > Lepidoptera > Hesperiidae > Spathilepia > Spathilepia clonius. The sequence goes on from DWRA01002538.1 coordinate 11,442, forward strand.
GGTCAATCTGGCGATTCTGGTTCTCGAGCTCGGAGCCCATGTCGAGGGCCATGTTGCGCAAGTTGCCGATCATGGTGTTGACCTGGCCCATGTTCTCCTCCATCTCGTCTTCGCGCGCGTCATTTGTTATCCTGGAAACGGGGTAGCCTTTAATTAAGCCGTAATTTTTTGCATGAGCTCATTGCATATAAATTGTACAGTTTTAGCCAACCAAATGTTCTTAGGTACTTAATGCCTGTGGACTTTTCAAAATAGATAAAAGTCGATCCAAACAGGGATTTTAAAAAGCACTATTTCCTAGATACAATAGAGAAGGGTAACTACTCACAATTAATAACATTTGAAATTGAAATTTTGAAAACTGAAGGAAGTAATCTGCAATTTGGACCAAAAGTTTATCCAAGGGGATACAAAAGTCTTTCAATAATAAAGATTTTCATGTCATAGAGAATAATGTTATCTTTACCATAAAACGACGTGTACATATCATCTTCGTAAAGTATTTGTGAAGAAAAAACATACCTATAAGACACATTTTTATGTTTGTACAAATAAACTTCCACCGTTTTGCCGTAACCACGATCCATGCAATCGAGTAGAAATATCGGCAATTAAAAATCAAAACGTGAGTGCCCGTTACATAACAAAATGTATCAATTCCGCGATAATATCATTCCATAATCATGTATACCTATAAGATCTCTACAGAAATAGAAGATTAACAATTTCACTCATTCACACCGTAAACTCATAAAATCGTAACACGTTTCAGCATTATATCCTGGTTCATGGCCCAGCGGAGCAGAGAACGAGACGATTACCAAATGCAAATATTCCGCGAGAATATATTTTAGCATGCAAATAACCATTTCATACCTCCGTGAACAGTTAGAACACAGTGAGAACATTTCTCGCACGGGTTGAACATAAAATACTCAGTATTATTGCCTGTTTCGCGAACTGGAAAATCTTGGGTTATCGTCACCCCATTCTCGTTTTAGCGTGATCATATTCATCGTCCAGGTTGTGAAAGTTACCTGTCTGTCAGTCTGTGGCGTTTGTTTTATCTTCTTTAGCAGTTTTTATATCACTTATTTGCTTGTTAAGATCAGAAGCGCGACGGTTCTATAAAGAACTGTCTACGCGACTGGTTGCGGTTGGGCACCCAAGGGTAGGTACGTATTTTGGCCATTCAATGTGGTAACTGAGCCAGTGTTCTTGGGACCCTTCCTAGGGGCAGTGATTTGGGCCATTTGTTTTATCTTTAATTTTTGTTTATTTTACTTTAATTTCGTTTTATTTGTAAGTATTGTAAATAATTTTAGTTGTATCTTGTAAATATTTATAGTTAAAAATAATTATTTTTAATAAGTACTATGTACTCACGGAATTAATTTTCGTTGAAAAAATTCAATTCCAATAATTATTGGGAAACTTTCACTGTCGTCATTTGTGTTTCAGACGATGAAGATTGTTGGTCATTTAAGGAATCTGTATGGTATTGTACTGGTCTTTTTATGGTTGTTTAAAGCTTTTCATTTATTGTAATTTTGGTAAAAGAAAGGAATGTACTAGATTTAGTAAGTTAACTATTTTCTGATTTTTCTTTTTTTCTGTTTGTAATTTTGGTAAAAGAAAGGAATGTGTTAGATTTAGTAAATTACCTATTTTCTGATCATCCGATACTTTCGTAGTTTGAGTTACGGATACAATTTTTATAAATTGTAAAAGTAGATAAAATACATTTAGGTAACTATTTTACGTTATATACAGGAACGCGCGCGGTTTCTACATCTTAGTCTCATTTAGGCTCCACCCCTTTCCGAAATAATTCGCCACGTTTATACCTGATTCGGGTACCGTTTCGGATAATTTTTGACTTCGGATATCTGACAGTCTTAGTTACAGTACCGACCTGCCAATGTATCCAGCCTGTGGTCCGATGCCGTTGCGCTCGTCCATCACTCGCTGCGGCTGGTTGTTCACCACCTTGCCGTCATCGTTGCCCTTCCATGTGCCATCGTCCTCCTTGAACGAGGCTCCCCTGGAAAATCATGTAGCTTTTGTACCAATTTTAATCAAAATTGAATATCAAAATTTTACTCAAGATTATTGATAGGATGTAAAAACTTGGTCGTTATAAAAAATATTAAATTTGTTGTTACCCCTAACTTTTTAGATTGGAAGCCTTTGGACCCCAGAATCAGACTCGGAATCAAATCAAAGAATAAGTAGATTTTCATGGAAATCGTATTTAAGACAAGAGAGGTTATATCACGACGACCTGCGTGGCGGAGCGGTCACCATACCGGTCTGACACGCAGTGGGTTCCGGGTTCGATCCCCGGTCAGAC